>JAGGAV010015612.1:0-43372 GCA_017657295.1 Termitomyces sp. DKA64 | reverse complement strand
CCTCCAAATCCCCAATGGCTTCTCCAGTCTTCTTCATCAAAAAGAAGGACAGCTCTCTCCAACTGGTCCAGGACTACTGAGTTCTTAACACTATGACCATGAAGAACTGCTACCCCCTCCCCCTCATCTCTGAGCTCATCAATAACCTCTGGGGCACATAGTACTTCACTAAATTGGATGTCTGGTGGGGCTACAACAATGTACACATTCAGGAGGGAGATGAGTGGAAGGTTGCCTTCTGGACCAACCAGGAATTGTTTGAACATCTTGTCATGTTCTTCAGACTCACTAACAGCCCTGCCACCTTCCAGATGATGATGAATGACATCTTCTGGGACCTCATTGCCAAAGGCATAGTGTGTGTATACCTCAACAACATTCTCATCTACACCAAAATGCTAGAGAAGCACTCCTGGGTCATGCACATCATCTTGGAATGCCTCTGCCTTCACCAGCTCTATCTCAAACTGGAGAAGTGTGAGTTTGAGCAGACCTGGATCAAGTATGTCAGGCTAATCATCTCACATGGAGCCATGGAGATAGACCCAGTGAAGGTGGTAGGTGTTGCAGAGTGGCTGGAGCCCAAGAACCAAGAAGGAAGTGCAGGCCTTCCTAGGCTTCACTAACTTCTACTGGAGGTTCATCCAGGATTTCTCCCACCATGCCTGACTGCTGTTTGACCTCACTACAAAGGATGCTGCCTGGAGTTGGGGCCTCCTGGAGCAGACAGCTTTTGCCAGTCTCAAGCATGCCATCACCTCTAGACTTGTCCTCCTCTTCCTGAATGATGACTCTCCCTTCTGGGTGGAAGCCAACAGCTCTGACCTTTCCACCAGAGCTGTTCTGTCATAACAATCCTGGAAGGATGGGAAATGGCATCTGGTGGCCTTCTACTCCAAGAGCCTGAATGCAGTGGAGTGCAACTATGAAATCCATGACAAGGAGATGTTGGCCATCATCTGGTCTTTCAAGGAGTGGCAGCATTTCCTGGAAAGTGTGCAGTATAAGTTTGAAGTGTGGACAGATCACAAGAACCTCGAGTACTTCTGGACAGCCAAGAAGTTCAATTGCCAGCAGGCCCAGTGGTCTCTTTACCTTGCCAACTTCAACTTCTTGCTGCACCACAAGCCAGGCCAGAGTATGGGAAAGCTGGATGCCCTGTCCTGGAGAGCAGATCATGGCACTGGAGAAGACAACAACAGTAACATTGTGCTCCTCTGACCCAAGTTGTTTGCCATCCAAGCCATGGAAGGTCTAGCCATCAAGGGAGCAGAGGTGGAGATCCTCCAGGATATCCAGCATGGAAACTGGGAGGGTCTGCAGGAGGAACTTGTTGCTCAGGCAGCCTGGGTGCTCAAGTCTGGACATACCACTGGTGCCAAGTCCATCTGCACAAATGAGTGAGCCTTCCATGATGGACTCCTGACCTTCCAGAACTGCATCTACATGCCCAATGACCTGGAGCTATGCCAGAGGATCATAGAGCAGCAAGCACCATGACTCCTGGATTGTGGGACACCTTGGCCAATGAAAAATGTTGGAGCTAGTGTCCCATAACTATTGGTGGCCCCAGATGTCCTGGTATATTGGGTCCTACACTAGTACATGCAATCTCTGCTTCCAGACTAAGCCCCAGCATCACCTCTCCTCCAGACAGCTTCACCCCCTACCTGTCCCCATAGAATGATAGAGTGTTGCCTCTGTGGATTTCATTGTAGAGCTCCCCAATGCCCACAGTTATGATGCCATCATGGTAGTAGTGGACCTCTGTAGCAAGTGAGCACATTTTGTTCCTACTCACACCACTTGCTCTGCTGTGGGGGCTGCTAACCTGTACCAGAAGAATGTCTGGAAGCTCCATGGCCTCTCCAATGCCTACATGTCTGACTGGGGTCCACAGTTTGTGGCAGACTTCACTCAGGAGCTCTACTGACTACTTAATGTGAAGCTTCACACCTCCACCACCTACCACCTGCAGTCTGATGGCCAGACCAAATGCATGAACCAGGAACTCAAGCAATACCTCCTCCTCTTCTGCAATGAGTGCAAGGACAACTGGGACAAACTCCTCCCTGACACTGAGTTCCAGTACAACAACCATGTTCATGCAGCCACTCAAGTTTCACCCTTCTTCCTGGGCACTGGACATCACCTGCATATGAGCTTCAAACCCTGGGCCCAACCTTTGGAGAATGAAGCTGTGAATGAGTTTGTGGATTGGATGAAGATTGCACAGGAGGAAGCCTGGGCAACTCTGGCAAAGGCAAAGGATGACATGGTGTAATACTACAATTGAGAAAGGACCCTGGCACCCAAATACCAGCCAGGAGATTGAGTTTACTTGGATGCCTCCAATATTATGACCACCCAACCATTGAAAAAGCTCTTGCATCAACTATTGGGGCCCTTCATGGTGGAGCAACAGGTAGGACCCCTAGCTTATCAACTCCAGCTCCCCACCAGAATGCACCAGCTTCATCTGGTATTCAATGTAGTCAAACCAACACCAGCTCCAGCAGACCCTATCCCAGGGCAACACCTAGCACCCCCACCACCCCCAGTGGTAGTCAACAACAATGAGGAGTATGAGGTGGAGGAGATCTTGGATAGTCACCTATTCCAGTGGCAGCTACAGTACAAGGTAAAGTGGAAGGGCTACAGAATTGAGGACATCTCCTAGGAACCCCAAGAGAACATGCACATGCCCAGACTTGTCAGGGAGTTCCATTGGAGGCACCCAGACACACCTCAAGCCATCTGAGGGATCTATCCCATCTCACCAGCAGACCAGGTGATCCAGAACTTCTTCTACCCTGCACATCAAGATGCTGCATGCTAGAGGGGGGGTGATGTCAGGGGACTTCCATTTCAGACCTCCATGCCTGATCCAAGCCAACTCTCCTTGACTCCACTCCCACTTCCTGAAGCTTGTTCAATGACTCCAGGGCATTCTCCAGATCCCTGGAGATCTCTGCAGGTCATTCTCCTTTTTGGGAAACCCCCAGAACTTGTCATGATCCCTTGTTGAGCACTTTTGGTTAACTCCAGATGTCTATACAGTCATTCTCACACCTCCACCACCCACTAATGTGCTGCAACAAGCAGCAGGGATCCTTAGACTTGTTCTCTTCAGATTCCCCTCTGCTAGGTGATTAGTTACTATTGTATCATTGATTACTGTTTCTAATATACTTTGGATTCCCCTCTGCTAGCTGCATGACTTAGCTGTTGCTCCCAGAGATTGCCCTTACACCTGAGTAAGTTCAGCTTATGCTCTGCATCATCAAGGAGCATAAACCTCATATTACTGTGAGGGAGCAGATTCATACCTTTCTTGCTACAGGAGTTCTATCAAATCTCCTTTTTCACTGTCCCTAAGCAGAGGGACCAAATAATGCAGCAGGTGTTGGACCTAGCTCCTGAGGAGTTAGAAACTGCACTCCTGCATGGTGATTGCCACTGGAGGATAGTCCCTGTGCCATTGCTTCTGCTGGCCATGCTTGGGGCAGGACTTAACCAAGTCCCATCCAACTGGCACTTTGACATCAATGCCTGGTTGCAGTACATACTGCACCATGGCCACCCATGGTCACAGAACCTTTATTCAGAGGTGGTAATCAATGTGTTTGTCTGCCCTGGTAGTGGCCCAGCCTTGTTTTTACAGAGACTTGGTGGACAACTACCACTGCCATGTAGGGGAATTTACTGCATTCAGCCCCTACACATTTATATTGCACAGGCTAAATGTTCAGCCTGCACAAAGCCTCAATCTCAGCATGACAGAGGTCATTTAGCACCTCCTTGTCAACTGCATTCCCCCAATGTGGATCAACCATGCATATATCTATGGTATACACTATTTGGACTATCATTAGTCAGGGGGTGCACTGCATACTGACCTGTTCATGCAAGTCAATGATGAGCATCATTGTTGACTCAGGCTGATAGGCAAACCTCCCATCTTACAGAACTATGCTGGGTGATATGAACCCACCAATGATGACTAGGAGCACTTCCAAGTGATCCCCCAGATTCATGAAAGCCAGGAACACTCCCCTATGACCACATCCAAATGGTTATGATATGGAGGTTTGCTGTCTTCACCTATCTTTGGCACTGACCTGCTGAAGTGGTGAATGCCTTGCTGGCTGCCCATTTGCAGGCAGTCCACACCATGGCTACAGCCTCATTGTCATCAGCTGCCTCTGCCAGCCCATCTGCAATGTTGGTTGCACCCCTGCCAGCTGCAACCACTGGGGAGTTGGTGGAAGTTGACTCCTACCTTGAAGCACTTGCACCTACCAATGTCAGTTCAGAGGCAACCACTTCAGTTGCCCCCTGCTCCTCAGATGCTGCCATAGCAACCAATGTTGCTATTACAGCTGCACTCAAAGCTGGCCCTAGCAACTCTTTTGAAATGACCAATGTCATCTCTGAGCACTGGGCTGACATCATGAGCAGTGAGGAAGCTCTATCCTTGCAGATGGAAGATCCATCAGCCTGAACTACTTATGTAGTTCAGATGCAGCACATATTCAGGCACCCTAAGGGTCTGAATCTTCATACTGGTGTGTTATTGGGTGGATGCACCAGAATTTAATGTGTTTTAGACTGGATAAGGAGTATAAAAATGAGAAATGTAGGGGGTTGTTGGGGGAGTTGTGTCCCTAGCAAATCTGGGGGCAGGGGGGGGGGGTGCCCCACTATGGCCATCTGTTCATGCTACCCTCAGGAGTTCCAGAACTTGGTGGAGTGTTGCCAGTGGGCATTCTGGGCTTGGCAGGGGCATCAGAGAAGCTCCTCTGGGGTTTCCAAGTGTTGTTGGTGGGGGTCCCCAGCTAGGCAGAGGTGTTGGGAGCCCAGCTGGAGTGCCAGGGCCATTGGGGTTGCACCTGGAAAAGTCCAGGCCTATGTACCAGTTATGAGGCATGCTGGGGGGGTTTTCCAAGACTTTGGGTAGGGGTGAGACATGGCAGGGGGCAGGTCTTGGAGATGTCAAACTGTTCTGATCAAGGCAGAGGAGTGGGGTTTAACCAGTTGACATGGGGTTAGTGGTCTGGAGTTGAGGGAGCCTGAGGATGCAGAGTTGCAGAAGAATGGGAGGGTGGCATGGAGGTCAAGGGAGCAGGTGGGGAGTGAGGGGTAATTTACTGAGAGGGTGTCCAGGAGAGATTGCCATTGTGCAGAGGAATTTTAGCCAGGGTGGAGAAGATGTAAAAGTCTGATCTGCCATGTGTGGTGCCTTTGGGGCTTAAACTGCAGGATTGTTTTTTGTAAACTGATATTTGCAGTTGTTCCCATCAATGGTCCAGATGCCATGTCCCATAACCTGGCATTTAGGGCAATCATTCATGAAGTGGCCCTGCTCACTGCACATAATGCATGCTCCCTCCTTCCATTGCTGCTCCTGTGTCTTTGCCAGAACATCAATCCAGGGTCTGCTTTTGATCTGGCTGGTGCCCAGCATCTCCTGATTGTCAGGGGGGTCTGGGCTATGGTTGGGATCTGGAGGGTCAGGGTCTGGAGGGTTCAGGGCCTTGCATAGGTTCAGAGAACATCCTTGATCTGTTGCAGGAGGGCATGGCAAAGGGTGAACTGGAGAGCATTGTAATTCCAGCTGGTCTTATAGGCTTCCTGTCCAAACCAGATAATGAAGGTTGTGAAATGTTCATTATCACACATCTGGAGGTTGTACACATTTTCTTCCACCTCTGCTACAGTGTCAAATACTCTGAACTTACCAGAGAATTCCTGAGTGAAGGCAGATCAGTTGGAGAGTACCAGGATACCAGGATCAGACTGGAGCAGTGCTGTATAGTGGTCAAAGGCAGTGCCCTACAGGTATGAGGTGGCAAAGGCTCCTTGTGAGCTTTCAAGCTGAAAAGTGATGAGCTTAGCTTGAAACATGGTGAGACATTGTGTCAGGAAGGTCCACCACTTCCAAGGGTCTTGGCCATTATTGAAAGGTTCCAGTTTCTGAATGTTGAGTCTTCCTTCCCAGGCCAGAGCATCATGGGTGTCATCCTGATTGTTCTGGTTCTGAGGCAGGGGTCCAGCATTTTAGTAGTGGTAATAATTGTTGTTCCCACCTCTGCACTGGGGGGAGGAAGTTGTCCATGGCCAGGCCCCATCCACTCAGAGTTCTGCCATTGGGGGGTCCACCACCAGGGTTTGGTCCTGTATTGACTGGAGAGAGTCCTGGGGCACAGGGAGGAGGTCCTCCAGGGGTTGGCAGTCCAAGATCATTGGTGTCAGCAGGTCAGTCAGGAAAGGGAGGTCAGGGCAGTGTTGGGAGAAGGGCAGTTCTTGTGGCTCCAGGGCCAGGGGGTTGTTGGGGGATGACCAGAGCATTGTTGCAGGGGGGCAAGGCATATTCCTGGGTGGGGCAGAGGTTGAGATGAGGAGGCTGGTCCCTGGGGAGCTCCTGGGCTCCTTCTCAAGGGGCAGGTTCCTCACCATGGTCTTCTGGTTCATCAATATAAGAGAGGATGTGGGTGGATCTGAGGTCATCATTGGGGAGGGGCTGGGGTGCCTTCTGGGTGTGATGCTCAGGCTCAGTGGTCTAATCCCAAGTGCAGGGGGCATTAGGGACAGTGTTAGCCCTGGGGCAAGTGGAAAGAGCCAAGGTATGGGCTGTGAGTTGATTGAAAAGTCCTCCAGCAGGGTTGAGGGACTTCAGGATGTCAGATGTGGCACTGAGCTCTTTTTGCTGGTAGGGAACAGGGGCTGGGGCACAAATGAGAGTATATGGAAGGAGCAGGTGGGGTCAAGGGGTCTTTAAACCAGCAGGGATTTGGGCTGGTGTGGATCTTCTCAATCAGGGCACAGAGTTTGTTTTGGAGGTTGGAGTCAACTTTGAGAGTCCTCCTAACATTCTCAGGGAGGGTGCCCTGCTGATATTGCTCATAGAAGTTTAAGAGGCAGTCTGCCCATGTCTCCAGTATACCAGAGATGCTATGGTGTCCCAGGCTGACAAGGAGAGCTTGTGTGCATCTGGCAAAGTTGGCAGGGGAGAGGCAAGGGGAGTGGAGGACCTCATTGTGCTGTTGGACATAGGTCTCACCCTATTGCTGTCTGGGGGAGGGTAGGACTTGGAGTAGGGGAGCAATGGAGGGTTGAGGCTGGGGGGGGAAGTAGCCATCAAGTTGTTCCGGGGGGACTAGGGCTGCAGCAGGGGTTGAGTAGAAGTAGTAGGGCCTTGGTGGGGCTTTGGGTTGCATGTGGAGGTAGGTCCCTTCAACAGGGTACAATGGGGGGTAGCACCAGCCCAGGGGAGGTCCCTGACTGACTGACAGACCATAGGGGATTGGGTCCTGATCTAGGACCCAGTACTCAGAGTGGGTGAGACATAGCAGTCAGGTATCAGCAGATAGAACAAGGGGTAGTATGAGTCAGGTACTGGCCTTCCATAATGGTTGATCAGATAGCCAGGAGGTGGGTATGCAGGATTGTAAGCAGACATTGGAAATGGAGTAAGGGGGAGTCTTGATATTATGTCAGGTTCTGCTGACCCAGAGGCTCAGCTACCCTGGGCAAGTCCCTTACTAGGTGGACATAACATCTATACTCATGATCCCAGGCGATACAAATTTGCAATCACTGCAGAGAGGTCGGATTTATATGCACTGCATTGTATAGGTTCCTTGACAAGGGTTGTTATTAACCTCAAAAAAAAAGGGGTTAATAGCCCCTTAGAATCCAACACCGCCTCAATCTTATTGACCAGTGCTCAAGAACGGATTCTCAATCCGATGGTAGCGCGCTAGAGGAAGAAATATGCAGAGTGTAAGCGGCGAGTTTGAGCCAGGACTGGAGCTGAGTGCAAATTTCTGACGAGGTACGGAGTAAATTAGAATTGCGCCTTTACATCATAGTTATTCTGTAAGTATACCTCACGATGAACGCTTCAACTCATCATAGATCGAGAATCCAAGCCGTCTCTGAGTTTTAGTCGCTTTCCTTCCTCCCGTCTGCTTCTGCTCCTGACACACAAAGCTCTCCGGAGCCCCTTCCCAATCGTCCAGGACATACTCCTTCCCATCCTGTCTGCTGTCATCTCCATTCCCAAATAAATCCTGTGCAAGCTGCGTATGGCTCACACCAGCATACGTCGTCACACATCGTGGATTGACCAATATTCTTGCTGGTCGGAAGTCTGAGTTGGGTATTGTCAGCCGTGGCGAGTCGACAGGTGCAGGAACATCTTCGCCGCCCTCTTCCACAGGTATGGCGTCATAGTCCGAACCGGCGTTGGCGTCGGGATCCACTGGTACAGCACCCTGCCTTTTCTCCACGTCGATATTCGCCATCAGCGGGTCGTGCGCGGCAACGTCGACTAAATCCCGACGCTGGACATGAGTCTGATCCATCATTTGATCCATCTCCTCCATGGCGTCGCGTGCAGATCGAACCCACAAATCACGACAGAACCATGCCTGGGAACTGTCAAGACACGGCGCATCCGGTGCTCGCACAGGAATACCCTCAGCTTTGCTGAGATTGTGGAAACCCGTCCCTGCACGGTAATGAAGACCTTTGTAGTATGATTGTGCTGGATCGACGACGTGGGTCCCTGCTTCGCAGCAGAAGACTTGGAATGGCAGGTGTTGAGAATAACGGGCTGCACCGAGCTGGTCTCGCGGTGGTACCGCTCCCTCGTCTTTCGCGGAGGATCGGGATTGGCGGAATTGGTCGCCTTCGATGTCGCGTGTACGCCAACTGTGGAAAAGTCAATTGTAGATTTGATTGTGCATTGACAAGTCATACCGGTCGGAAAAGATGAAGAACCCATTGTGTTCCGCCCAATCCATACCACACACCATAGCTGCCTCGTTCGCAAAACTAACCTTGATCGTCTCTAGGATGTCGTTGGGGCACGTAAAGCCTTTCAGCCATACCACACGCGCAAAACGAATTCCTCGTTTTGTATCGAGTTCGTGTAGCGGTTCGAGGGCGAGATTGCGCATATGGGCTTCCTCCAACGGATAATATGCCGCAGACGAGTCACTTGTCATACCTGGCACACGACGAATACGGAATGGTACCCCGAGAAGAATGAGTACAGCTTCACACAAGTCTGTCAACGTCTCCGTAGAGTCGGACGAATCATAATCAAGCATGGAAACGAAGAGGTTGGATGACCCGAAACGTTTAACCATTTGGACTATGACTGCGAGCTGGTCGACAAGGAAGTGGTCAGCACTGTGAATGACGATCGCAACGTAGTATAGGTGGTCTGCACGTATAAGGTCGTCGTAAGCTTCTTCTGTGTGTCTGTTTTGCCCAAAGGGACGGACGAGGGTAGGGCAGTTGGCTGCGACCCAGCCGTTAAGTGAGAGAAGCTGATCTATCGAGCTGACGACGCGTTGCGCGTCCATAGCGGCTGTTTCGCGGTTCGTAATGCTATTCCGAAGTTGGTGAATGCGTAAGTTGAATGACGGCAGGGTTTTGTAACGCACCTAGGTGAAAAACGGTCCCACCAGTCCTGTACTCCATTCCGTATGACCTGCCCAAGAAGATCATCCCGCTCGTCGCGCCCCATACGGGCCTGGAGAAACTTGTGTTTTTGAACATTCAGCGACTTGTCTGGACGAGTGGCACGTTCAATGATGTTGTGCTCTTTGATTTCTTGTCCGTATGAGGTATGTTTGGGAGTTGAAGGAAAGAAGAGATAGCGAACCAGGAAAGCGAAAGCGACGACAGCGAGGAGACGAGAGAGAGAGCGACGGCGAAGAGAGAGTAGCATGGTTTTCGAGTTTGTCTTTATGCAAATGAACGCCCGCCCGGCCGAGAGCGTTGTGCCAGGAGATTGAGCTCGCACGAGGAAAACAGTCGAAATACAGTCAACGTCGTTGCAAGTGTCAATGAAAGTTCAGCTAGCTAGTACTATGTAATTAGTCCACGATCATGAATGGATACATTAATGATATCCGAGTGTTACGGTCGAGTAACCTAGTAGCCGGCAACGTTGATTCATTTATTCCAATAACAAAGTGCAAAACACCCCTGAAATACGGACTGCTTGACTCCACAACAGCCTTGGCACTTGATCACAACGAATTTGGACGTGCTCTTTTCTAAAGATATGTGACTAGGATTCCAGGAAACGCATGATGGAATCACGTCGCCAGGTTATGCCCGTGTACGAGCAGTGAAGCAGTGAGTCTAGAAGAACTACATCTACAAGGGCCGGCGGATCTTTATCCTAGCTGAGCTGTGCGCGTGAACGCTGATATCTTTCGTTCTGTTTTGGGTTTCCGATATACGATGTTCTGCCTAACCTGCCAGGTATGAGATCAAGGAGGAAGCAGGACTGATCATCAATCAGTCAGGATACAGTTCTGCGTTAGAAACGGAAAGTAAATTGCTCCGGAAGATTCCTCTCATCCCACACCACTTCACATCTGACCCAATGGCGACAATAGTTTATGACGACCAAGACTCAGGCCATTTCACCTACTCGGGTTCATGGAACACCCGCGTTTCCCCAGCCTTCTGGAATTACTCTTCGAGTGAAGGCCAAGATGGGGCAGCATTGTCTATTAGCTTTTCAGGTATGTATCAGTCAAACTTGTCATACATACACATCGTTCACCCACAGGGAGTATAGGAACTTCCATTACACTATTTGGATGGGGAAATTCATCTGACAATACCAGTGTCACTATCGATAATCAAACACAGCACGGTGTCCAATTCAACAGTCAAGACCTACAAGCTCTCTACCAGTCCCCACCTTTAAATGATTCGGTGCACACCATGAATATCTCGGGTTTTCTCTCCATGGGCGTTGACTATGCCACTGTCACTGCAGGAGATAACACTCTGTTGACGGGCACGAGTCTGATCATCGACGTGAGTGATAGTGATCCCTCCGTCACCCATATGGGTGGCAGCTGGTCACCAAGCACGAGCCTCCTTACGCAAGACACGATTTCATTCCGTGCTTATGGAAACGAAACTCGACAAACGTCCTCAACGGGTGCGTCGGCTACTTTCAAATTTTCTGGTTTGTATTCAAATGGCAGCTCCCTTGATTAACACCACTCACTATCGGACGTGGAACAGGTACTGCAGTCTCTGTATATGGCAATAACATGATCACACCTGGATCCTTGCTTAACGTGAGCTACAATCTCGACGGAGCAAGAAGTCAACAAGTATACACCACAGATCTGACATTCCACGGTACTCACTTCAAATGGTTCGATGAGCAACACCTCAATGAAAAACCTCTCCACACACTTGAAATGACAGTTACCAGTGTCGATCCTGGTGCCGTCTTTAGTTTGGACTACATCACATATACCCCGTCCTTTGCTTTGCTCACTCGCAAGCCCGATCCGTCATCTTCTGGACATGGCATGTCTCGCGGAGCTCTGTTGGGACTTATCATTGGGCCCATCATTTTTGTACTTGGAGTCATTGCTCTCGTGTTCGTACTTTATAGAAGAAGAATCATCTTCCGAAACTCCTCCAAAAGAACTGGAACAACAAACGAAGGTAGTTAGTCAAATGTGCAGTGCGACATACGGAGCGCTAACGCTTTCCTTGAACAAAGTAATCCCTTTTCAGCTTCGGCACCCTCATCCCAGATATGCTCAACTACACGTACACCATAAATCTACCACGACAAGCGGACAAAGTCGCTCGAGCCCCATCCCTGATGACGATCTTCCAAATACTATGTCCGTCACATCAGGGCAATCCGCTGGACGCAGACGTGCACAGTGGTGGGAACAGCCTTGGCGTCGTACGAGATCTAGGAGTGGAAGCTGTATGTTACATCTTGGTCCTTCATGTTCCCCATTTACCCATGACTTCTTCTCAGTAGAAGCCTCGGATTCTCCCCCTCCTTATCAACTGACAAATTTCGATGAACCAACGGTCCACCACAAACCATCCCTACCTGCTGCGTCGTCGCATGCCCCTAGATTCGAAGCATCTAGTCAGAATATGGCTAGTAGCGCAAGCGAAACCATTGTGGTCGATCCGGAAGTTCAAGACCTGTCGCGAGGTGTGTGGAAGCATAGAAGGGCGCGTTCATGAGTAACGATAATCGGGAGTATAGACCGGATTATCGATCGAGCATCGTCCACGAGTTAACGAGAATCATGGAAGTGTTACCATGTCGAGCAGTGTTTGACACCTAGAGGGGGTCAGAATATGACATGGCACATGATATATTTATAACATTGTACTCCTTTCGCTGTACTCGTCAAGCAAGATATATATCATACAACTGTATTCGTCTAGCAGGACATTTATCTATGGACACAATAAAACTTCTACAGGTATACACTTCATACTCTCGATACGGACTCTTCGAAATCTCGCAATTCGGTCGCTATCATGATTCGCATGCTCGTCGTCGTCTCTTCCTCGTCTACAACAGAAACAAATGCCGGATGTGACCTTTGTGCGTTACCAGATGCTGGAAGGCGGTTAGTTAGGGTAGTGGCGGATCGTTGTCGGAGAATCAGGAATAGAACGCGCGTGCAAAGGATGGAATGGATGACTCGTTGAGGGCTGGGAGGACGGAGGTGTGAGTGTGTAAATAACTGAAGTTGGCAATTCAATGGACTTACGTCGCAAGCCAATTGGCGAACATTGGCTTTTAGAAGCTAAATTAGCATTTGAGATAATTTGGACCCAAGGATTCGAGTACTAACCGGTGCTGTTACAGGCACTATTATATTTGCTAGGGATAAGGCTACAAATTGCGTCTCATGTTCAATTGGTCGAGGTAGAAAGGGAACAGAACTGACGGAGAAGAAAGGCATAGAAGATGAGACCATCTTTGTGCAACTGAATGATCCAGGTGACCTGTGGTTCACGGACTATTTTTTGAACATTCACAATGAGCATCTAGAGAATGCTAGAATGAATTGGATGACGCTGACAAATGTGATATGCCTTGGCGACAGTTAGGATAACCATGGCTAAGGGACAATCGTCATTTCAAGGCAATCAGTCGGATGAGATCGAAAGTAAAACACACTAGTTTCGCAAATAACGAGCATGATGTAGGCCACATTGATCAGAGGGCTGGCCTTGAGGAGGAGACACCCCTCTTCCAATGAAGGGACATCTATAGAACTGTAAGCGTTATTGGATGGGAACTGAGGAGGTAGACCCCACAAACTAAAGATTCAATTTCAAGGTAGGTGACAGTAAGAGACACGGGAAGCACGATCTAGAAATGGTTAATCAGATTAAGAAGCACTCCCGATAGATGGCCGTGACGTACGATAGCGAGCAGGACGAGGATGACGAGGATGACACGACTGCGCTCCGAGATCGCATAGGTGCGCAGGAAGAGAATCGCTGAAATAGCCAAATGAGTACATGATATCACAAGTCACAGGAAACCAACCTTCTGAAAAGATGGTTCCTAGCACAATGAACCCTGCAACAAGAATCGGGATCAATGATTCTGAAGAATATAGAGGGAAACGTACAAGTAACGACCGTATATTGCTTTAAGCATTCCTGAGTACAGCATCATTGAGCCCGAAGCGCTGAAATGTAAAACTGGCAACACTTACTTTAGGCGAATTCTCAGAGAACTTGACTAGAAAACCTTGAGCCTAGAGCTCGGAAATATCCGAAGTAGGTTACGCACGCCGTAGTGCCATGAAGGTATCCACAAAGGGTAGGTAACGATTGATAAAGAATAAGAAGGAACTTATTGAGCGTGGATTGCTCCATGCGTAAGCAACCTTCCAGTATGCGTTAATGCCTGCATCGGCGTTGAACAAGGGATACCGTTACCTCCTGGTCAAGGGTAGATAGAAGATCGTAAACCTGGCCGAGATTCATCTCGAAACGGGTAGACTAGTGAAGAGAGCCTACAAGAACAGTTCCACTAGCGATGAGGGTGTTCCGCACGAGATTTTGCTCCGAAAGCTGCAATACGTGTTCCGAGAAGGATTAGCTCTGGATCGCTCTTGGAACAACCGGCTATGTACCTGCAGAAGTGTTGCAGTTGGGACCGTCATACCCAGCTCTTGAACAGAGTAACTTTTCTCGAGAGATAGGTCGAATGGCGCATGCAACGAGATGAGTAATGAATAGGCTCGAACAGGTTGGGGTGTGCTAATTCGTTAGAGAGCCGAGATTTAATCAAAACCTGTTTTTAGTCCGAGTAATCAAACTTCGGGAAGAACACTTGGAACGGAAACAGGCGCGAGTAGAGAATAGAAGTGGTGATCAGCACAACTTATTGGGAGACGAAGTCGGAGGCTGAGAGGGAGGATAGGAGCAACGCCATCCATGTCCGAAGTGCCAGCTAACACGGTTCTGGCCTTTTCCAGTTTCGGGAAGCCCACCACGTGGTGGCGCAAGAGTAGGTACATCATGATGCACCTACAGCCAGTTGGTATTGCGCACTCGTGAGAGACTCATGCGACATTCCAAGTTACAATATCATGTGAATAAAACAGGCTATTTTGGCAGGTTTGGAGGAGGTCTGCATACGCGTTCCGTCTGCGAGAGTGCAAATTCAGCTATTACGAAGAATTTGAAGGGTCGGACTTCGGGAGTAAATCTTTTAACAAATAGAGACAAATAAGGTGGCTGGAATCGCATCTGCGTTTCTTGACATCCAGCCGCTGCCGAGTACATACTTGCTCGTCCAGTGCTCTTGAACCATCTCATATTCTGTGAAAAGAACTACTCCTTATTCTTGAGTACACGCTCGCTGGTCCGAGATTTGTCGGCTCATTCGATAAAACATAATTTGAATCCGTGTTTACCAGTGACTCGGTGTTTGACTTGCGCTATAGATTTTGCAAGAGAGATAAAACGAAATGTGGACACTATCTGGGCCATTCGATGGAGAAACAGGAGATGTAAGCATTCAAAGTGAGCCTTTTTGTACCTGAATCACTGCCTATTAGAACCCTATGTGAATCCAGAATCTAAATTGCTCAAGACCGGAACAACCTATGGGTTAGGAAGGAAAGGATGTCCGCTTATAATCGCGAATAAGAAGATTTCGAGTCATCATTGTGACTTTGAAGTAGATGCATTCTCTCCGGACGATGCGGTTTGTCAATTGTCTTTGTAATTTTGTGCGACCTCGCGAGATTCCAACTTTCCCAATGGATAGGGAGATCCACTCAAGAAACCCACCCTGAAATTTACAAATATGAAGGATAAGCCACTGAGAGTTGCCAGAGACGGCGGGCAATTCAATGTCAATACTCAAGAGACCTGTGAATTGAAAGACGGTGATAAGGTTGGATTAATATCTGGCTTAAGTGTTGAGTGAGTTGATTCCATATATATCGTCGCTTCCTCATTGAATCATCTGCTCAGCGTCAAATGGGTACCGGTGTGCTGTTACGTTCAGCCTGTTATGGGAAAATCCCCCGTTTCCATAGCAGATGGTGCTTCTCTTGGTCTGTTATCGTTAGACTACTACCATGGAACATACTGACCCAGATTTTTAGGCCTCCACATCGTACACATTCCAAACCCTCATGTAACCCACCACATCTCTCCGAGCTACACGGCCCAACCAATCATTGCAGCTTCTCTGCTTTCAGCATCGCAATTTGTCAAGCTAGAGTGGCTCACTGAACTCCTTCGCCTAGGAACACTCCGAAAAGGCTC
Organism: Termitomyces sp. DKA64; assembly: GCA_017657295.1. Classification (NCBI taxonomy): domain Eukaryota; kingdom Fungi; phylum Basidiomycota; class Agaricomycetes; order Agaricales; family Lyophyllaceae; genus Termitomyces; species Termitomyces sp. DKA64. The sequence goes on along the minus strand of JAGGAV010015612.1, from coordinate 27,754 downwards.
TCAGGACTCTTTGGAACACAATTTCGAGCTGCCGCCACTAGGCAAGCACCGGCCGGCCTACTCTCCCTCGTTACCTACGTCACAGAAGGAAGTGAGGGTATGGGAACCAAACGAAGAACGTCTTAACATGTTTTCAACGTATCGTTTCCTTTATGTGGATGAGAAGAATCGAATTGGGGACTACAAGGATGTTATTGAGAGGGGAGGAGGATCTTTTGAGAGTTTCGATGCCACTGCTGGGAAATTGAAGTTTCATAGAGCGTTGACGAGAGGACAAGCGAAAGAGGGTAAAACGCAGATTATAGTGGGCAGGAAGAAGTCTCTTATTGCCGCAGTTGGTAAAGAACCTTGGAAGGAGCTGGTGGAGGAGGCGAAATCGTACGTTTATGATCTGTCGCATCTCTTTTTGGTTGTTACATATCTTTCTAGTTTTGGGCTATACATTGTCGACCCCGATATCTTAGTACAAGTCGTCATCGAGGTCGACACGTCATTATTTAACAACCCATCCTCTCCAGACATGGAAAACGAAGAACGTAGGTGACCATCTTTCGTTTCGATATAGGTTATTTCCCTAATAATAATCGGATCCTAGTGCCTCAAACAACTTCTCTTCCCGACTTTGTTCCTAATACGCATTCCGAAGAACCGTCTCTACCACCACCAGGGCCTGAGCAACGGAATGGACCACCAAAGCGGTTGATCCGACGTGCCACCTCGCGTCAGCCTTCACAAGAGCCCTCCGCCCCGATAACCAAAACTCCTGACACAGAGCCGGAGCCTGAGCCTGAAGTTACTCGTCCACCGCGCAAGGTCTTAATCCTCAGCCATCTTCTATATCAGTTGGACTGACGAACTTCCTTTTTGCATAGGCATTAACAAGACGTGTTAAAGCTGGCGGAGCACCTTTGGTGATTGGTTTTGACGATCCGTCTATGATACTGGATGCTTCACCTGATGTTTCTGCGCTTACCCCTGTAGTCGATCCCAGTCCTCCACCGCAACCTGCTGACGATGAGCCGGTATGCCATATTCATCAAATATGAAATATGGCTCATGACCAACCCTGTTCGTAGCCGCCTGTAAAGGCTCCTCGTTCGTCCAGATTAAAACGTCGTGTCGGAGCTCTAGCCGAGAGTGGTTCATCACAAGCTTTTGGGTATACATTTGAAGAACCCGTTGCAGGACCCATTGAGGAGCCACCACTGAAGAAGTTTAAGGCTTTGTTCGAAGCTAGTGGTCGGGAAAACGTAGATTCTGGGACTTTTGACGACGGCGCGTTTGACGACGTTCCTCAGTCTCAGTCAATTCTGGATAATTCCAGCCAAACGCAAAATGAAAGTCAGACACAGGGAAAGAAGAGTCGGATTGGTCGAACGGGTCCTGAGAACCTTAGTACTCTGAGGGAGGAAGAGGAGGAATCACAAGCGTCGGTTGTTGTACCGCGGGGTACGAAACGCGGACTCGAAGAGATTGATGAAGATGTTGAAATGGGTAGTGGTGACGCGACGGCCGGATCCAATTCGTCAAAGAAACGCGCGATTGAAAATGTTAATGCTGTTGAGAAGGTCAGTCCAAGCACGGCCGCCGCTTCGGCTGCTCGTGCAACAAGTCAACCTCCATCTTCTGTTGCCGCTAGCAAAATGGCCACTACTCATAAAGGAGGAGCGCCGCCCGGAAAGCCCGATACAGACGACAAGTTCCTCAAAGCCATCGCGTCGACGAAGAAAGGCAAGAAGGGAGAAGACGACTTCGATCGCGATTTTAACAAGCTCAAGATCAGTAAGCCTACTCTTGAACGTGCAGATCCGGAGGAGGAGTGGGCTCTTGTAGTTGATTTTGGGGATGATACGAATGTTAGGGGCAATTTTATGATGGTTGTTGAGATGCCCGTGTATAATCGGGGAAGGAGAGTGAAGGTTGATGAGGTTCCTCCAGAGTGGGAAGGAAAACCTAATTTCAAGAAGTTCAAAAAGGTGGAAATATTTCCCATCATTTCTTTGGCCTAGTATGTCTGATAATTTTTGGGAATAGAAAGTGGGAACTACTCGATCGGCGAGGGTGGAACTCTTTGTGAGCGAAGAGAATGACTATGGAATGGGCCCTGGTGAGTTTTCTCCTTACAATACCGTTCTTTGTTATTTTGAACATCGGAAACACAGCATATTGGAAAGGGGGAAAGTCTCAGGATCGGCACGGGGACGAGTACGGACTCACAAAAACTCAAGCCGCCATCCAGGATGATGAGCCAACGCCGACTCAACCTGGTAGGAGCCAAGTGCCTATGGTAATCGACGACTCAGACGAAGACATTGCTCCGATTCGAAGAGGCAAATCTAAGGTCTCTTCCCGAGCTAGCTCGGCTGTTCCAACCAAACGAACATCTCGCTCAAAAGCACCTCCAAAACCTCAACCTCTATTTCTGGAAGAAGACGAGGACGAGGACGATGTACGAGCGTCAGATAAGGGTGGTTCTGCTCTGAGAAATAACGACAATGAACAAACTCTTCGGTCAACCCGGACCAGGAGCACACAAAAGCCGCCAGCTAAAGCTAAGGCATCAGGCAGGAAAGCTGCGCCCGTTCTGGTTGATGATGATAGTGATGATGGTGCTGTATTCAAGGGGTTCAAGGGGAAACGAAGGCGGTGAGGTACGATTTAGTTAGATTTCGATATTGAAATATATGCACTGATGGGCATTAGCATAGCCTTGGTTGAAGCCGGATATCTGTTCTCCCTGAAATTATCCTGTTTGATCTGATGCAGTCTGATGTAACAATCTGCTGGTGGCAATTGAGGTGTGGTCTGCACGGGGTAGTCACGTGCAGCTGAGGGTACCGTTCAACCTTGCATACACAAGTGTGACACTTGTTTTCGCGAAGCACTCAACATTGGTCTTCGACACGTATCTGCTTGTTTGCATTGCAAATACTTACGCGCCGGAGGAGTCGTGAGACAAAGTGATCGTTCCGACATTCTGTCAAAGTAGATACTACGGCTTACAGTTATTTTCTCGACTTGCCCTTTTTTAGTTGTTTGGCTGATAGAAACCGTGATGCAGGAACTGACGGGATACTTCGTGGTTAACTTTCATATATACGACAGCGAGAGTCCTGTGATGTGAAATATTATTGATGTGTGGGATCTGAATGGATCTAAACTTCTACCTCAACTCCCCCTGTCTTCCTTTCCTCCGAAGTAAAACTCTTCACAACACGTATCCTGCCGATGCGAGCGCCTGGACGAATGGACCAACATCAGGGGCTGCCTCAATCATCGCCTTCACACTCTGCCCATGTCTCTTGGACATCTGCACAAGCTCCTGGCCAATGAATTGCTGCGGGTCTCGTACATACTCAACGGGGTCAGCTTCCGGAGTTTCAGACGCCGCAAGCCGCGAATAGGCAGCTTGATAACCAGCAGTCTGTTCTTCGAAATCGATCTCAGTCAATCCTGCATGTGGATCTTCGTCTGTCTTTGAATTTGTGAGGTATTGAGGCTCGCTGAAGAGTTTTACGAGGCTGCCAAAGGTTGCCGGCCTACTTCATAGTCAGACAAACATAGGAAGCGATGATACGAAGGCAACTTACCATGCCGCAGCAGATGGCTGTTGTGTCATGAAGGTGCTCTGCGTCAGTAAACGTGTGGCACCCACTACTGCGAGCTTGCGCTCCTTTGTTGGCATTTTGGGAACTTGAGGAACAATGAAGTTAACCAAGATCTGAGACCATAGTCTGTGAAAGTAGAACGTCTAGATATTCTTTCCTGTGGTTAACCAATTAAAAAAGAGAACCGTACCCAAGCTGAATTTCCTCGATGGTTCCGATCACGTAGTCAGGAGAGAGGCCTGCCACATTAACGGCCATCGTAAACAAGAAAAACTTGGTGAAGAGATGAACATATTTGTCCGTCTTAGATGTTTGCATCCTCGTGAGAAGGGTCATCACTATTGCCTTGAAGTACTGCCTCAATTGATCACTGTATTGGATGACTGTTTGTTGTGCTGCATGACAAGCCTCATGAGAGAACTTACGGCTTGACGTTGAGGACAACGGATTGAAGTAGCTCGAAGCCCCACGCGTCGTTGAGCTTAGACGGGATTAAGCGTTGCTGCACAACCGCTAACACTGAGGCAACTTGGCCAGTGGCAAGCATGCTTGCACTGTCTCTTGCTAGGTATGCCTTGAGCAACTTTACTAAGCCTGGAATGCTGCCCTTTTGTTGCCAGATAGCCGGTGTGAGCAGAAAGGGAAGGAGGCTACGGTATTGTTCGGGCACTTCGGCTGTGTGGAGCTCTAGCATCTGTGCAAGGACTTGGAAGACGTAGGGAATATATTCTGTGCATTGGAAGAAATGGCTAAGACGGCTAGAGAGGCAAAGCAAAGAGAGCGCTCACGATCAACGTCCTGTTGCAATATGAAGGTGAAGGGTCCAAAGAGAGCCTGCTCAAATACTGGAAGTGTCGATACGTTTCCACTGACCACGAATCTTTTGACAGCTCAGCCAGAAGTTGATAGAACATAGAAAGCGGCATACCTCATGAGGCCTGAAATACTCTCAAATATGAACTGGTCGAAACGGGGATTGCTGGGATTCTTTGAAATGAGGCCAAGAATTGCGACAAGGCGCGTCAATATCCGCTCAAAGGTCGGGGTAAGCGTTTGACGAGCGGTTACGATGACCCGCATGACACCTGAAAAATTCGTTGAGATCGGTCTGAACTTGATGCGCAAGTCTCTTACACTTCATAAGATAATCGTTCTCTGCAACTTTTTCTGCTGTACCAGCGCTCTCTATCCGTGTTAAGAGCGCGTCGACAAGGCTGGGGGCAAGATCGTGGATGTCTGCTTGAGCGAAGCTAGAGGGTTTGAGACCACGTGAAAAACTCAAAACAAGTGAACGTATTGGCATACTAACACGAGATGATTTCCTTGTTTGATAGAAAGGATGCGATCGATGGTGATGGCGGCATAGGTATAGGTCACATAATTAGGAGAGCGCAGGTGCTGCGCCAGGAGCGGGAGCACTGAGAGAAGCTGAGGTTTTGTGAGCTTAGATCATTGATGAGTATTTTATGCGGAAGACATGGAGATAGGGTTACAGACTTGGTTGCGGAAAGTAAAGAGGAATCGGATAGCATCCACTTGAAGAATAGGATACACGGTGCCCTGTGCAGCCTGCAAGTCTTGGAAGACATGATCCGAAAAGAATTTGACAACATCTACGAGGGAATTTGTTGACGTCACACCATGCTGAGATTGATAATATCATCAGCTCGTCTTCTCACACTTTAAAAGATTACCTACTTGTGATGTTGAGCCCCTCGTCGCCAGTGCTGTCAAGAGATACACCGCACTATCCTTCGCCTTCCAATTTTCTGCTTTGTTTGACTCATACTCGTTCAAGCCAGTTCCAATCCACGTTCCAACAATATCAGTGGTCTCCGCCTCGAACCCGCTCCCTACAAGAGCCTGGAGAACGTCGGCCGCAGCTTGTCGACGGGTAGCAGTGTCCGTACCCGTAGTCGATAGTGCCAAGTCGAGACGAATGAATTCCAGTGGATCGTCCTCGAATTGCTCCACGTCATGCTCTCGTAGCGCAACATTGGAAACGACAACACCCTGCACCAAGGAGGATATTGTTTCTCTTGCTGAGAACAGATTTTTCCATTGACCCGAACGAATTGCTGTCGAGATAAAACGAAGAGATTGGGAAACCAGCTAAAAAAACGACTTAGACTACAGTGGACCGCACACTCCAAAGTACTGACGTTGTCATCTGCGATACCAGGGAGCTGATTGGATCCAATCAGACCCCATACAGACTGGACAAAAGATTCGACGGCAGGGGATTGTTGTAGCTGCTCAGGGTATAGCTTGATATATAGCTGCAAGAAACAATGAAAGGTCAAGCCCGACTCGCGTGTAGAACACTTACTTCGGCAATTTCAAGAATCCCAGTTTGAATCTGCGATTGAAGGGAAGGGTTCGTATCGTCCGGCTATTTAGTATATAGGTTAGATCTTGACATCTACAATGGACCAACGTGACCTCACGTCACCCTTCAGCTCGGCCGAGTCCCAAGTCAGGAACAGTTGAAACCAACCTATTCCTGGTGCAAAGAATTCAGCGTGAGCATCCTCAATATCAGGAGGAAGGTCATGGCAAGTGAAATCGTAAAATATGTCGTTAAGTAGGACCATAGCCTGTGCAAGGAGCGCGTAGTTGGCAAGAGGTGTGGTCAAGGAGGGATTCGTGCTGGGGTCTTTTAGAAGAGTTGCTGTTTGCCTAAAGAGCTGCAAGAACGGCTTGACAAATGTTTTGAGGACAAGATTAATCTCTGTAAAGAGGTCATCGGATCGGACATGAGCGCGCCACTTGCAGAAAATAGAATGTGCAGTTTCAAGGACACCGATGTTGATGTTGTAGTCGGTCGGGGAAAGAGACGCGACAAGTTGCTAACACCCAGGTATGACAGCATCAGCCTAGATAGTCCTCCAAAACCAAAACACGAACCTACATCGATAAGATTCTCCCATTTCTGTGGGAAGTCGAGTTCTGCGATCAGAGAGACAGACTCTGCAACCTGAGCACGGATACTCTTGTCTGCAGCACTAGACAGCGCTAGCATCGCAGGCACGAGCTCTGATCTCAATGCTACCTTGTCCTGCTCGGCTAAGGGTTGTACATCCTAGAAGACGAGACAACGTTGGAAATTAAGTTGTACAAAGCTATCATAAGGAGTTCACGAGCCTCCTCCCATCTGTGCTTCGTGATGTTCTTCAGATACACTCCACCCGCCAATCGAACCGCGCGATCCTGCGATGGCTCCAAGACGAGACGTAGGAGATGAGAGAGGAAGCCTGGCTGAATGCTCACAGCATCAAGGGTTTGCTCCGCTTGTTTCCTAGTTGTAGGTTCAAGAGAAGCAAGGAGGAGAGCTGGAAGATCAGCCATAATGATCAGAATGAAAGAGAAATTTCGATATCCAAGGGACGCGAGCCCTCTGTGTGCTTCTGTTTGGCCACGCGCCAGAGACGCGTTCTTTCCTCAAAAAAGAAAAGCTGCGCTTTATTCAATACTAATACAGCGATTCGTATATATTCAAGGTCGTAACAACTACATTCGGGAGAAACAGAGGATATTCGAGTAAACCGACAAGAGGTCATACTACGAGTAGCCTATGAAGGCAAGTGAGGTGGTACATATTAACCGAAATAAACAAAACGAAAAACATACAAGTTCCAGAAGAGACTGTCACAAAGACTTTCGCAAAGACTACGCTACGAATTCTGCGCCTCCCCACGAACTGCCGCCAATGCGACATCACGAAGATGAGGGTTCTTGTTCAGCAATTCCCCAAACTGGCCAGGCTGAAGTGACGACAAGGCCGTGAGATTCGAGTACAGCGCTTGTTGTACTTCAGGAGACAGTAAAGTCTGAGATAACGGGGCTTGTGTCTGAGAAGAACCTGACAGTTGACTATGTGTGTTGCTGTCTCGTGCCGGCCCAGCCGGTTGGGGCTCTTGTGACTGACTGCCGTCACTTGGATGATTCTGATCCTGAGTTGAGGATCCCTGAGCCTGCTGCCCTGTTGGAGCATGGGTATTGTTGTGTCCTTGGGGGCTTTGCTGCTGCCAGCCCAATTGAGCAGTTTGATACGGGTTCTGACTCTGGTAGGCGTATGGCAGGCCAAACTGCGATCCCGTGGTAGGATAGTATTGTGAGTAAGCATAGGGGTTAGCAGCATATTGTGTATTCTGATAGCACCAGTAGTCGTAATTCGCCGTCTGAGATGGATAGTACCGCGACAGGTGCCCATAGGGATGCTGAGGTGTCGCTTTGGAAGTACTAGCAACCGGCTGGTACAATCGCGGTCCAGTAGCAGCCTTCGCAGATGAGTGCGTTGACACAGGAGCACCGACCGTCACGGCTGTACAGAGGCAAAGACAAGTTGGCATGACTGATGACTTGCATATAATGATAGCATACTCACGATCTGTTTTAACGGCCATTTCTGTCGGTTTCTGTTGCACTGGAACATCAGTGTTCCCAAATATCACGCTGCTCCATTTGAATTCCCTCTTTTCCCCTTTGTCCCACAAAACTTCCACCGAGTTTGTTGCCTCTATCACCCTGATGAGTGATACCTCAAAGACGCCAGAGCTGACACGGAGTTTGATACGAGCCATCTCAGGCAGAGCCAGTAATTCAGTCTTGATCTTGTCTTGTTTCGCCTCTTTCTTGGCAGCAGCCACGATCTAGAGAAGCAACTCAATTAACATTATAGGAGAGACATTTACGATGATGCGTAACGTACGGGGTTGTGCTGGGAACACAGAACTTGAGCTTCGAACTTTTTGATGGTCTTAAGCACTTGAGGCTCCGCAAGCGCCGCTGGGGTTGCGGAGTCTACTTGCATTGCGTCGAGGGCAGCAGGGACAGCCAGTACAGCATTTGTAGGCGCCGCTGGTCCGACAAGTAACACCTCTTTCTCGACCTCTCTCACGACATTGAAGAGGATATTTGATGCGGCACCATCCCGCGCACAAGACACATGGAACGCCTTTGAGCATTTTCCTTTTGTACATTGTATAGGAGCACCATGCGCCTTTGGGCGATTTTTTGTGCAGGCTGAACATTTCTTTTCATTGTGGAGTGAGACGAGTGAAAAAGACAAAAGGTCAGAAACCCACCAGATGCCACCTGTCTCTTACAATTCCATCGACACCATAAACTACTTTTTCCTTGACGCCACAAAGGTCGATTTCATCAACCCAGGTTTCGGGGACTATCTTTGCGCAGTGCTCATGAGCCATCCACTCCTTCGGATTTCCTGCAGCTTCCTCAATGTCCTTTCGTCCAATAGGAGGATCGTAAACTCGCAGAAGGCCTTCCTTGTCCATAGATACACAGAGACAGCACGGGAATGGTTCCATAGCCGGCCGTGGCCCGAGTTTGATGGTGAGTGGGACCTTGGATCCTGGCGCCGAAGCTGTAGATTTGGACTGCGCAGATGGTACAGCTTTCGATGGCGACAATTTAATCTTCAGTTTTTTGGCCTGTAGCTCATCGGGGGCCTCAAGCTTCCGCTTATAAGATTGCTTCGCTTTAGGAATCTTGAGTTCCTCCATATCATTCTCCTTCTTTGCCGTGACACGTTTCGCTCTGGATTTGGGCGGAATATACAGTGCTTCTGGCAAAGAATTACCGGCTTCTATAGCACGATCCGCAAGGAGCTGATCGACATCAATCGTTACGCTGTGGGATTGGTGAGTATCGATACATATTTTGAACGGAAGTGGAGGCATGTCGTACCTATCACCAACACATTCGCATGCTTTCGCGCGTCTGCCAAGTTCTATCCAGCTTTCAAGTGCAAAGTTGACGCTCTCTGCACAATTGAAGCCTAAATTGAAGCCTGCATGGTAGCCACGAGGGAAAGTGATCACAAATTCTCCAGCGTGTTGCACAAGGAAATTGGGACGGCAAGAAGATTGAGCAAGGGTTGTCGGTGAAGCCAAGAAAGACTTGTGTCGTAGGAACTGTGGACATTTCGAGTCTTTCGGAAAGAAACCTGACAAGCATCCTTCAGCTAATGCTAAAACAACTCCAACAAGGGAATTACCTTTCATCGTTTGTTCGAGAGCACCAGCTCTGCCCTGAGGAATTGCATACCAAAACTTGGGCGCTCCGAAATGAATGTAATTAATGCTGAATAAATCCATATCTTCAACGTGCCAGGCAAACGTTGCCCTCCACATGCCGAAGTATAGATATGGTGTATTGACTCCGGGCAAACTTTGATTTCGAGGAAGAAGACGAGAAAGAGCTGAAGGGAGTTTGCCCACATTCCAGACAGTTGTCTCATCAGTGAACAGTGTACCTTAAGGAAGGAGTTATTTCGGCTGAATCGGGCTGTTGAGGAGTGCGAACTGACCTGCGGTGTCAGCGCCATACCAAGCGGGCTTTCCGAGACTACAATTCCGCCAATAATGCCGTTCGAGCATTTGACAGAATTCTGGCGTATAGTCCGCCGCTGTAGTGTTGGGTGGTAACCAATCGTTGTGGGGGTCAAAGTTTTCGAGGAATTTGAGGTCTTGGGATGCACGATCGGCGAGCGCTGCCTCCCTAGCTTGCCTTGAAGGCCCTACGCGCTTCTTCTTCGTATTGGGTTTCACATCCTCTTTCTCATCAGTGGTTATATCAGCTAGCTGAGATGAAGGTGACAATGGAGTGCCAATGCTGTTCGGTGGTGAGAGCACAGCCAGATCCCCAGCTGAATTAGAGTCTGTGGAACCCAGGGACTGAGCATCGACAGATTCCTCCTTGATCGAAGGAGCCTGCTCCGGGCCGGTCTCGGTTTTCTTCAACTTTCTTATCCTTGGCCTGACATACGTACTTCGAGCCTGAAGCCCGACTTCGCCAACCCCTGGTGCACGGAATTCGTCCTTTGCACACAATTCAAACCATTCGCGGGTACTCATCACTTTTCGCTTCTCCATATTCTCTTGCCGGAAACGACCACCACTACCAAACATATGTTGCTCAATGGGTGACCTGATTTTCGCTGCGACGAGTTGCTCCTTTAGTGGAGGCAATGAATCGCTCCTGAGATTCAGATCAAGGTGAGTCTAAGTTATGTATATGTCTGGGTGCTACACACCATTCTTTCGGCGGGATAATTTTCACGATACCACTCTTCATACCCCAACATTCAATCTTTGATACGTATTCTTCAAAATCTCCAAATTCCTCCATCGTTGGCTTGAAGACCGGGATCCCACGATGTGCAAGAGGGTCATCTCCAGGGTCCAGCCATGTCTTGCCATCCGAACTGGGCGACGGCGGCAGTTGGACGTCAGCTGCGTCATAGAAATGGTCTGGTTGGATCGGTGGCGACGGTGAAGGAGATCGAAGCGGGGTCAGGGAAGAGGAACGCGACGAGGACATAACTTGGGCGTCTGTAAGGAACTAGCTTAGGGTGAAAGTATATTATGAAGAGTTATCCGGACGCGCTACGCAGCGTCGAGATCCCTCTTTGTCGCACTGCGTTGGCTGCTGGTCGTGGGTGACAACGAGGAGAGTCGAAGATAGCACTGTAAACTTGAGCTCAACAGTGCACACAGTGGATTCTGAGCTGGTCGGAGTTCCAAACCCTGCCCCAAATGGGCACCAGAAAAGCCCAGATTGGTCTGGCCGTCGCCGATCCGGCCTCACCGCCACGCCGCGTCCTGGTCTGTGCATACTCAACTTCAACTCCCTACCAACTCTCTTACAGATGAGGAAACTTAATGTTGTTTTCTTTTTTTGGATAGAGATTTCAACTGAATTTCTGGGACAATCACTAGTATCAGAATCAATGCTTCTTTGGCCTTTGCGAGAAACAACAACAAACTTCTCAACGCAAAGCGATCAAGAATACGGCATTACTTATGTTGCTATTGATCTGATTGCATTGTCCATATTCCGGAACCGCGAATGGCATCAGATGACAAGTCCGCACGGGAAGAAAGAAGATGCTTCTCAGCTTGGCGCCGTTTCATGCATCTCTGTGCTTCGCGATTTTGTCCTCATACCGCACTGTAGTATTGCAGACGAACGTTCGGTTGTTCTGTACGCCACGAACTCCGCACACATAATGAGTCAATCGCTCGGAAGGATGAGGAGTTTCTCCTACTTAGTACTTCTGCGCATCACTCGATATCATTCTAGACCCCTTGTCGCAAATGGAACATCGGGTCAAATGAGATAAAAGAGATAACGTTGATTGACTATACTAGGTGTCGATGTCTCTTCACGGTTCTAATTGAAAGGTAGGGATGATACTTTTCCTTGGCACAATGACTTACCCTGCGTCGATCTCGATCAATTACGAAAGGATTGTTTCAAAGTCGTCGATACAACTGCCTCTCCCCCTCTTGTGACTGTGCCCGTCGAACGTATCCCATCACTGAGCGTCATCAGGGAGAGGGCTCAGTAACTATTCTTCCGGTAATGGACCCATTGGTAACGTAGATATTTCCTCCAACCACCAACAAGCTTTCGTCTCTGTGCACTCACGGCGTATTCAATTTGAGCCCATTAAAGTGATTGATGCTGTACTGTATTCAGTTTCAGAGCCTGAAGGTACAGAATTTCGATAGATCTTGGCTGAAGATTCACCCATCAAGCCTTTCAATAAATCATGGCCTGGGCCGCCACAGAACCGAAGCGTATGGGAACATATAACGACCGAAATGCCCATCAGCAAGTGCACAAAAACTTCATGGTCAGAGAAGACTTAGATTGCTATTCCTTCGGAGAAATCGGAGATGTCAGTCACGTCAGGCAGAGGAGTAGATATGGCCCTCTTGCAGGCGTAGTCCCTTAGATCGCGTGAACATCGTCCATCGTTTGTCACATTTTGCAAGGCGATAATGTGGCACAACAGCATTTGATCGTATTTTTGCCCGTTCATTCAAGCTCGAGTGATCGAACAGAAGGGATGCGTTTCGACTACACCTTTTGTCAACTCGGTAATTTGAAAGTTCAAACGTTCACAGCTCACAATAATTACTCGTGCGGACTACTCCAAAGTGGGAACCCATGCGCCTCACCTTCGAAAAGATGCTGCATGGGTGTCACGACGTGCACTTAGACTCTTTCTCAACACTGCCTGTCAGGCAATGATTTGACCCATGCATATGTGACCACAGTCGAGGAAGGGGAATTTGCATCAGCCTTCAAAGGAGTTTGAAACGAGTTCGCGATGATGTAACCTCACTCTTCGCCGGCGAGTCGGCCATCAAGAACTTCCATCCTGACTTTTCCCCACACTGCGGTCTCGAAGGTTCTGAAAGCTTGCTATGTATATGGAGAAGTCTTATGATCGGACCAATCGACTGTCCTGTAATGACATCAGTTGCAATGTCCGTTGGCTGACCTCAGCAGACGAGGAACATGGTCCGTCAACATTTAGAGAATATGGCTGTGCAGTCGAGTCTACTGTTCATTCGAAGTAGTCATGAAGACTATATCTTCAGTTTGGGTAGACACGAAATAATCTTTTCGACGCCAATATACGGAAAAATTTCTCGTTTTTGATCAGGGGTTTCGGCGTCGCTTTTTTATCACTTCGAACTACCAAAAAAGGAATGAGAATCGAGGCACGCCAAAGACACGTTTCTGAGAAGATGCAACAAGATGACAAGAAAGATGACTGGGAGGAGCCCGGAATGGCTGCGCTGCCAAAGTGAGAACAACTATCTATCAGCTGTCATTCTGAGTCTGTCAGCTTCCGTGCATTATTCTGGCGGCTGAATCTGCCTGTCTCAGGTGGCCACTGGCATGCCGGTAAGTGATCGCACAAAGACTTGGAAACCGGACTTTGGCAAGATGCAAATTGCACCTTATGCTTTGTCAAAAAATTACTACAAACTTCCATTGCCTGTACCGAGACCCTATCTGCGGGGTTTGGACGAACCAGCATTTCAACGTGGCGTGGGTGATTGATCAACGTTAAGAACAGTTACGAACAGTCACTTCAGTCCCGAGCCCAGTGAGGCTGTGTGTCCAGATATGCCAATCTCCGAATGATGCCTTGGGTTGGAGCTTATGCCAGATGCGTACTTTCTCAGTGATTGACCGTATCGACAATGATACAAACAACCTGCGAGCTTAGCGGGCAGTGGTGCACAAAACAGGAGAGCAGGTCGGCCACGCTTTTGTATATATTTCGAAACCTAAGGCCGTGTGGTGCCAAGATGATGAAAATTGTCCTGCCAGACACAGTGAGGAACGATTGAAAAAACCTTTGACGTATCACTATAGTTGACCACAAAACGTGCATTCAGAAAGAATTTGTATCCCAAAAATGCCAATTAGCCACCATCACATGTGTGTCCCTGCATAAGACCCTTCCTTAGGATCGCATGGAGCACCTGAGGAAATCATTTTGTCAAGGATGAGTACATATGATCAGCATCCTCCTATAAGATCGGAACTGCGGTGACCTGACAGGCACCAACCGATGGGTGCGAAACATCGGAGAAAGTCGCGTCAAATAATACCTACTGTCTGTTTTCGAATCAGTGTAAGTGATGAACCAGACCATATATGCAGAGGACCCAGTGCACTCTCTTCAATGTTCATGTTCAATAAACCAGGCCCGGGTAAGTGTAAGACGCCGAACCAGTCAAGACCGAAAATACCTCCTCCGGTCTTACGTGATATCTATTCCCTTTTTGATCACGGATTTGTTTTACCAGCCCTCAATATTTTGTGAACTCTCGCTCTCCACGGGAACAAGAGAATTGGTTGATATCTTGCCTTCAGAAGATTATTGTATTGATAATTCCGGTTGCGCGTCCCATGTGCACGACATAGCTTCATTCTTGTTCTTTCTACTCAGCAATCCTGTTTTCGCGGAGGCTGTACTTCGGTCGTGACCCTTTAATCGGGCGCTCGATCATGACTCCATCCCTGGACAACATGTCTTCTTCTCCTGATAAGAACCCCTGGTTTTAGCCGGGGTTCCCTCCCATTTCTCGTCCGTGCCATTTCTGTCAGCATACAACTCGTTCAACCGTCACCTTGATCCTTGTTCGATACAAAGTCCAGGGATCCTACTCTACTCTTTAGTGCGAATCGCTAAGTTGTGGCTCTGAAATTGATATTGATCGATATGCTCTAGATCTTCAAAATATATGTCTGACCAAAACTACTACTCCGACTCTGACAGAAAGCCCCCGCTCCCTACGAACGAATATCACTGGACAAGGAATGTCTATGACGAGGCTGCTCCCGCTTTTTATAACAATACCGTCGTCTGTGAGTATGACATTATCTCACACCCAGAAATTCTTTGCTAATGAACGTTGTATTTCAGACCCTCCTCAGACTTCGTATACAGGATGGAATAACTCTACGGGAATAAATCAATTTAAACAGCGTAAGGCTTCCCGATGTACAATGAATGTAAAGGTTCTAACCCTTAAACTAAGCCCTACAATACGATGACACCCTTATGCACACGCCGTCTGCATCGTATGATGGGTCGCAATCATCCAGTCAGCTATTACTGAAAGAACTGTCCTTTTGTATAGACTAAGACCTCTTCAGATACATACGATGCGCAGTCGTGGAATTGGGGAGCGTCCTCCTCCAGCGAGTCTCATGTATTCAATGGAATACCGTTCGATTCTGCATCTGCATCTAGAGGCTCCAGCCAGTACTCCCATGTGAATGGTGACTACAATTTGATCGTGCCAGCTAACCCCCATCAGCTAACTTTTCTCACTCCAGCCATGTCCCCGTTATCATCTAACCGAATTCCTAACGTCCTTGATAATGATCCCGCCTCTACGCCGAATGAGTTACTTGGCATGAACCCTCATTCTTCACCTTTGCCCCGTGAATCAAGACAACAACCTCCGCGTCCAGTCCGAACTGTCCATTCCCCTGATTCCCAAAAATCAAGAGAACCTTCCCCTACGCACAGCGACAATGATCCTAAACGTCGATTTCCATGTTTGATCATTGGATGTGGGCGTCGCTTCACCAGCCAATATACGCTGAAGGTGCACATGGAAGCACACAAACCTAAACCTCGTGCTTCATTTGAGTGCACGCTCGGATGCTCGGAGAGATTTTCTCGGCAGCACGATCGGCTGCGACACGAAGTGGCGAAACATGGGAAAGTTTGCGAATTTCTCTGCGATGATTGTGGGCGATTCTTTTCGACAAGTAAAACTCTGGGTAATCATAAATGTCCCGTCGCTCAAGGCAGCACCCGTTGGGTCAACAACTGAGATCGGCTATGGTCATCTAGTCTTTCGACCCGTTTTCGGGCGTCTGTTTCGTGGGCTTCCGTTATGCGCGATGGTTGCCACCATAAATTCGTTACATTTATGAACCAGATTTTCTTTACTCAATTGAGCTCTACCATTCGTACACCAAAGCCCTTACCGCATGGAATTGTGGTCACCGTGATGCCTGAACTGGGTTCATAGAATACACAGCATGCCGCACGAACCAAAGGGCCATAACTCACCAACGCGAGGATTGTATCGCGAGTTTTTTCCAGACCCTTAATAATGCTTTCATGACAGGCTAGGATGGCTGGCCGATACTCTTACATGTGGCGCTATATTGGAAAAATACTAGATTTCCTAAAAAACTCAAATAATTCTCGTTTGATGTAATACGTATTCAATACTTGTGTCCTCTTCACCCTCACCATCGAGATGTTCATCTCTGACAACTACAATTCTGATAAGTGTATTGCCATCAGGAGGAAAATTCTAGGCTTCTGTCTAAGACCTCTTATCTTAGGCTTCGATAGGTGATGAAAGAAAGGGGATCCCATGACCTTAAGCCATTGAGGCTGAGCTCTCAAATCTTAAGACGGTGCTTGTCAGGCGAGACTGTCGTACACAAGTCAATCCGGTTGAAATTTCAGACACATGCTTGTATGCCTATGGATCGTCATCGTATTTGCATCAGCGAGAACTATTCGGGTTTCTCGGGCGAGCAATGCCGAAAATCTTGAGCTCCGAATTCAATGTCCGAAATACATTCTTTCCATCAACTTGAAAATCTAAGCCACTGGGGAAGTCGATGCAAGGTATCATGCAGCTTGGAGCCAACTGGCACTGCAAGGGCATAGCTTAACAAGACTTGGCGGACAAGGGTTCTATCTGGACTTCAATTCAAGAGGGATTCTTCACAGGAAAAACGACGGTCTCTCAGTTTGAGCACAACGTCATGAAAGTCGACAACAAGAAGACCACTTGAGGTGGAGGAGGAAAACTAGCAGCCGGTTGGATTGCAACCCTCTAATACACTGAGAGCGGGAGTTCTGTCGAATGTGCTTGCAGAGGTGCACTGGTCATTCTCTCGAGCATAGGTCTGTCTTTCAAGTTCTGAATCGAAAATCCCAGAAGCCGTGACATCGTCAGTCACTGCTAGATTGGATCCCCGTCGACTATCAACTCGAGTCTTCAGATGAGTTACCTTCCTTGTCAATGTTCTAAATTTGTACATGAAATTTCAGAAACAATCCAGGTTACATCCAGGTTACTGGTATCTTGATTAGGTTATGTAAGTTTATGTCATATGTCCATGTGTGAATCAACGTGATACTGGTGACCTTCCCCGTCGCTTTCCTCATCGTTCATGTTAAACTCGTTGAGGACTGCCACATGGCATTGTTATCTGTCGGCCTATCGTCGGTTCAGATGCGAACGCATTTATCATACCTTGTTTGGCGGCAATAAAAAAATTTGTAATTGGGAGCACATGGACCCTCGCGCTGTACTTCACATAGCCTCACATGCGACCGTTTCGTCACATTGAACGAGATGCACGTTGCGGGAGTTGCACTGAGATTCCCGCATGCACTCAAGCTTCCACGTTGTCCCTCCGGTTCAAGGATCCAAATTCGGAAGTCGGAGCTCTCTGGTTTCGTTGAGGATATAAGTAGCTGACTGTCATTTGAATGTTATAACACCATTTCCTCTCCATCTTGTCAGACAATATGCTGTTCACCCATGCCGTTATCTTGAGCGTCGCATCTGTGGCTTTCGCAGCTCTTCCCACCCCAATTGCTGTCTCTACGGCAAAGACATATCTGTCCGAATGTGAGGCCGACCAGATATAAGCTATCACACGTCCTTAGTCTTGCCTAGTGACCGTCGAGACCCCAAGCAACTCGCCTGCGTATTTGCGCTCCCTCTTCCCGACTTGGGATATCAGTTCGTACTCTGTCTTCATTTACTCCTCCATGGCTACAATGAATCCTAGTCTCGGGTACTTGCGACACTAGGGAAAGTGAGCCACCTCAGTTGTCCCTGATATCTACCTTCTCCACTCAACAAACCACCTTGTTTCACTATCATAGCTGTCCTCAAACGCGATGGAACCGACGTAGTTACCGACTCCTCCTGTAAAGCGACATTGGGCAATTGGGTTTCTCCGTACGATGATGTTGCGACTACCTTGGCCAGCGATCTTGACATTGTCCGTGTTTCCCGGCTTCACTGGTGACGCGCTGTTTTCTTTTGACACACAAACACAGGACCATCTTGTCCCTCTCAAGGAGGTACGATTTCCCGATGTTGCTCTGACATCTAAAACCCAAAAATCACGGATATATGTAGGCCTGGATCTCCGGCGCCAGGCTTTGGACCACCGCCCAACGTGAGGCGTTCGCTAACGACCTTATTCGCCCGCAACTCGTTGCTGTCACCGACGAGTAAGGCAACGACCACGGTTATACCGATGCTGAACTGACCTACCCTTCTTTCAAAGCCTGAATCGGTCCAAAGGTGACAAGGGTACGACCACTTCTGCTTCCAATCATTTCTGCATTTACGGACTCTGCTACAGACGTATCACGATGGGTCCCTCCATTGGCAAGCTATGTTTGCACTTACGTACGTGCTTGGGTTCAGGTTAAGCACTACTATAGCCTCTCTGTTGACTCTGCCGAGAAAGCTGCTCTGGAGAGCCACCTTGACAAGTGCTTAGATTAGCAAACTTAGAGTTAAAGAGGTTCCTGTAAAGACAGAGGTTCCTGTAACGACAAAGACAAGTAAACGTATGTAGGCTTCAGCTCACGAATCTCAAATCTTGAGTTTCCTTAGTTTCAAGAGCCCTAACCGCTCGTCGGATGACCATTTGCGCCACATACCTTTTCATGTTCACTTTATTCCTTTCTCATGGTTTTCCTTTCAGGTTCATTAGAGGTCGTCCCAGCGACCTGGATAGTCATACATTTGTATCGAGAATTTTCAAAAGAAAACCCCGTAGCCGTCAACGCCATACGTCCCCTACTGCACGAGCTTCGCGTTCTCAGTTAAAATATGATTTAACCCCTCCCTCTTCAAGCAGTTCTCGTACTTGAAGCTCGCCGCGATCGCATCAATCTCCTCCATTGTTTTCCCAACGAAATGATCGGCCCACTCCTCGATCATGAACTCAGAAACAAGAATGTTGCGCGACAAACGCGTGATGCGCGAGTCGAGCTTCCACACGGGAGCCGGGTAGAGGCTCTGGTACTGCGGTGGGATCTCCTGGAGGATGTGGTCAATGAGAGGCTGGTACGCTTGCTTCACAGCGACATCATCGGCACCCCAGGCGTCGATCGCGAGACGGTGTTTCTTGGCAAGGAAGTCCTTGAAGAGGGTCATGTAGGGCGTTTCGGTGGAGACGTAGACCATGCCCTGGAATCCGATGTCTTTGTAAAGCCAGATTGACCAGCTCAGCCGGTCCTGGGAACAAGTCAGCGAGAAGGAAAGGGAGGAGAAAGATGTATGTACCTTATTGTAGATGTCGAGCTGGTCTTTGAGGACCTTGTAGCGCGACTCGTTGATACTATCAGTTGCCTTGCCTTCGTATTGACGACGAGCATAGACAGGTCCCCACTCGCCGTTCCAAACACACAATCCGCGTTGGTCCATCCACTCGCGCTTCTTCTCATAGCTGCGCTTCAGGCGCCTGCGCTGCTCATCAGTACTGCTATACAGTTCGCTAGCAGCAGGGAAACCATAGGACGAGTAGTCATGGATGGAATATGCGGTGTTGGCCCACTCCTTGTGGGCGTCGCCGAAGTGTGAGAAATCGGAGGCAAATGTGTTTCCGTCGAAGAAAATGATGTGATTCGGATCGACGGCGCGAATGGCTCTGTGCACGCGATTATAGAAGGCAATGACCCGGGTGTGTTTGGGGTCGGTAGGCTCGTTGAGGGGGTTGTAACCTGCGATCCAAGGGTTGTCCTTGTAGTGTGTAGCCAGCTGCTCCCAGAGCCAGACGGCACGATCAAGAAAATCTTTG
Organism: Termitomyces sp. DKA64; assembly: GCA_017657295.1. Classification (NCBI taxonomy): domain Eukaryota; kingdom Fungi; phylum Basidiomycota; class Agaricomycetes; order Agaricales; family Lyophyllaceae; genus Termitomyces; species Termitomyces sp. DKA64. The sequence continues at coordinate 7,940 of JAGGAV010015612.1, read as the reverse complement.
TGGTTCCAGACTGGGATCCAGATGAGCATATATAATAAGAGTAGAGGGAAACAAAGACGCTCACAGTTCGCAATATGAGAGCCGTGGTCAGAGTGCCAATCAGTATTTTGACCTCCAGGAGCAGTATGAAGATCAAGAATGGTGTAGATGCCATGAGCAGCACAGATGTTAATGACGCGGTCGAGGTGCTTGAATCCAGACTCTTTTAAGACACGGGGGTTCATGTCATCTGATGGAAACAGTTAGAAAAGATCTGGAGCATTCGCAAGCGAACAACCTTCGAAGTGATGGTAGTTGAAGGGAAGGCGGATGCAGTTCAGCCCGAGGCTCTTGTAAAACTGAGCATCAGCATCAGTGAAGAAATATTCAAGGAACTGGAAAACTGATTAGGATTTGAATGTCATACTGATAACAAGGACGATCTAACCTTGTCAAAGAAAAATTCAGACTTCTCCTTTCCGATTGCCTCTGCAAGAGCTTCGCGGATCTGGTGCTCGCAGCCAGGGTATCCTGAAGAGTAGTCAGTCTTAGACCAAGTATCTTCATTCACGATAGATCGATTCATTACCAGAGATGAAGTTCTCCATGCTTAGGACGGACGATCAATACAAATCAAATATGAGCGAGGGAAGGAGTACACACTTCATCCATCCTCCCAAACCGGCACCCCGAAGAATGACTTCGTTGCTTTGCTCGTCGGTAATTTTTGTTCCTGCTACTTTCAAGAAAGACATGATGGGAGATATGGCGGGAAATTCGAGGACCCAGCGAGCTTAAAAAGGTTCTCAGGGGACATCTTGTCAATGGAGACAAGCGGGCCGGGAAAAACTAAGAGTGAGCAAGAGAACTCCATCTTCCGAAAATTGTCCGAAGTGCTGGAAATGCAGGGTAGGGGCGGCATTCGGCAGCTGGCCTCGGCAACGACGGCAATGAACGGATGCCGTGATTCTTTCGCGAAGGATACGTATTCTTCGCGAATTCTGAGAAGCAAACCATTGTTTTCCGTTAACAATGACCTCCACGGATCATGATCATGAAGACCTCGTCGGCGGCCCTTTCGCCGTTATTGAGTCCGATCCTGGTTAGCATTGACGCGTATCAAGAGTATTGACGTTGACGAAGAAAGTTTATCCAGGTGTCTTCACGTCGTTGACACGCAAGATCGGCGTCCGCAACATTGAGCTTGTTGAGATGTACGACATCGAACCTTGGGCAACGGACCACCTCAACCCACATGGACTCATATTCTGTTTCTTATGGCGAAAAGACGTCCATCGTCCGGCGGACTTCAACGACCCAGCAGCAGAACGTGTATGGTTCGCTAACCAGCTGAGCGATGACGCGTGTGCTTCGCATGCAATACTCAACGTCCTTCTGAACTGCCCCGAGATCAATGTCGGGGACGATTTGCGAAGATTTAGAACGGATACAGAGAAGATGTCTCCAGTGGTAAGTTTCTGTCAATTTTTGGTAACATTCGGAGATCTGTTTAGCTATCATCTGGGCTGAGGTTCTCGAGACAAACTTTCCCGGCTAGGAAAATACTCGGGCCATTTGCCGTCTATCCTACCTTGGCGCACTTTCAATACTGATGACGGTCTATTCTTTATTTATAGATGAAAGGTCTGGCAATCGCTAATTCACCTCTCCTCCGCCAAGCACATAACTCTCTCGCTCGGTAGGTAAATCTCCTTTCCCATCGTTGCACATGGATTGCTTATTCAAATCCGCCTGATATCCAGACCCGCCGACCTCCGTGGAGCCCTCAACGCCATCGCCTTAACCACTCTCGACGAAGCCAAGGCTCAAGCTAAGGCTAAAACTACCCCATCAATCCCATCAACGAAACGAGGAACTAGGCCCCCGCCAGCGAAACGTGCTAAAACAGCCTCAACCGGGACGAAACCCTCTTCATCGAAATCTCAGACCAAGGTGAAAACAAAACCCGAGACACAAGACGAAGAAGAAGCGTACCACTTTATAGGGTATGTTCCTGCCTACGGGAAGGTGTGGGAGCTCGATGGGCTCAAGTCTGGTCCGCTTGAAGTTGGCGAACTGCCTCTGCCTGCCAAATCTTCGTCGTCGTCTTCGTCTGCCAGGAACGCGTGGATGGACGTTGTACGACCTGCGTTGAGGATGAAGATGGAAAAGTATGGCGGGGCGGCGGAGGGCGGGGACAATATCCGGTTTAGTTTGCTTGCGATTGTGGATGGGGCGTATGAGAAGGCGAGTGATGTGTTGCAGTTGTTGAGGAGGGAGAAGGGTGTGCTGGAAAAGAGGATGGGGGAGGGGTGGGAGAATAAAGTTTGTGTGCCTCTCGCATTTCTATGTTTGCGGGAGAAGCTGATGTCCCCTTTCCGAAATGTTAGGTGGATCAAGAGCTTCTCGTCGCATCGCAGCATGCTTTCAGTGCAGCTTCGGGAAACAAGACGTACGCGGTCGATTTTGGATCACAGTTCATGGACGCCAGCCTCCGAATACAGAACATGCCGGAGGCGGAACTTGGCCCTGCCTGGGAGACTTGTGTGCGGGACGCTGTGCGCGCCAACATCAATGTCGAGGACGAGTTGAGTAAAGCCATCAGAGCAAATGTACGTGGTCTCTCGTCATTGTGCTCGTTGTGTAGGTTGATGGAGGACTGGACCTGCAGACGGATCATATAAAACGCACATTCGATTATGAGCCGTTTTTGAAGACGTTCGTCGAGCGATTGCAGGCGGAGGGGTTGCTGAACCCTCTGATGGGGCGAGAGGAGGATGGATCGAAGATTAAAAGTCCTTCAGGAACAGCAAAGACGAAACGATGACAATGTGGTCTACCTTGGGTTTTGTTTTGGTCCTTACTTGCGTGATACCATGTTCTGTATACATACCTGTAATATAGTATGGAGGCGATAGTGACATATAATGCATATGTAGTAATAACGTCTCGACAAGAATTTTCCGACAAAATAGAATCCTTGCCGAGTGCCACTTGAACAAGCAAGTCAGAGGGCTACTAAGTATATCTTTCATCGCTCGTGGTAATACGTTCCTCTTAGGTAAAACAAAGTCCCATGGTTCTCTCGTCCCCACCTCCCGCCGCCCACATCCTCCCAAGGTGCTGTGCCTCGCCACCGCCACACAGTCATCGACTTCCATGCATTACCGTTCGGTCGTTTCCCGCGTTCCACACGCCCGTCGTTGTCTAAGAGTGCAGTTTCTAACTGCGTGGGGCTTGTGATCACGGCCTCTTGAGTGAGTCCCGTGGGTGACGATGGATGAGGAGAGAGAAGAGACGCTGGGAGATGCGTTGAGGTGCCGGGTTCAAGGAGGACAGTGAGGGCGTGGGTTTTTGGGTGGATCGATTGTATCTGTGTGTCAGAAGTTAGATGAGGATTTGAAAAGTAGAGGAGGAACGTACGATAGCGTCTTTTTCAATGAGGATGTCGATCGCGGAGAAGTTGCGTTTTAGGACGATAATGTCACCCACTTGGAGTACCCCTGCTTGTGCAAGGGTGACCAGTTTGATCTCTGCAGCTTCGCTGAAGTGCTAGTGAGAAGTTTGTTTGAAATGAGACTAAATTAAAACGTACCCCGCTCGGTCAGATGAACTGACATTACCATTGTTGGTCGGTATTCTGACTGGGCGAAGACCACCGTTGTTGCGCTCCCACACCTCGTCCTTCCACGGTGCAGCCATAGTGCCGTTGCGTATCCCCTCCTGGTACTTCGCCACCTTCTGTGCATGCGAATTGCTCATCCAGCCAGAGTATATATGATCTTGTAGCGTATGAGCCGCAGCTAGAAAGTGCGAATCTGTGAACATCGCAGTATCGACCACTTCATTTGCTGGTGGCATGGAGTCAATGGCCATGGTGTCGCCATCAACAGCAGAGGGATGATCTGCACCAATGACTGCATTGAAGCCCACTAACGCAGTAGGAGGCAGAAGCGGTTTCAGCATATTCTGTGAATCAATTGAAAGCATGTTCCACGATACGGCGTTGATGAGATCCTGCGAAACGCGTTGAGCGACTCGGCAGCCTAGGAGACGCGTAGGTACAAATCCGGGAGGTGGGGACGGGCGTTTCAAGACGTACAGAAATTTCCATCGTCGTGAGATCGCTTTTGGGACTGGTAAGAAGGGTGTGTAGCTGCTCTGCTGTATCGATGGGTGCATCTTGGGTTGATTTTCGTTTTGGACGCGTTGTTGTCGGTGGAGATGAGGTTAGAGTATCAATTAGACGTTGTGGTAGTCGAATGGTACGACGTGGACGATCCATAATGGATCACCGTCGAATCAAGGTAAGTTTATGAAGGGGAGAGGTTTGTGTATGTTGATGTACATGGTGCGAAAATGTCAAGGCAACGATTTATTGGATCTCAGATCTTAGCGTTAACCCAGTGATATCGATTAGTTATTGCTTTTGTTAAGTATTGGTATGGTCTGAATTCCAATTTGAGTGACCTATCTTATTGGAAAGCTTTAATTACATTGGTCAATTTCAGGTCGATTTAACCAACAATGTCGACGTGGTGTACTTCTCCTTTTTGTTTTCTTTTTGTCATGATAAATATAGGCCGCCCGAAGGGGAAAAATCGCAGTCAAACCACTGTGGTCGACATCTCCACGCTGCCATGATCTCCGTTGTCTCGTCGGCCACGTTCATTCAATGATTCTCTGCGAGTCGCAACCATTTCCCTCATCAGTGTCCCAATTTGTGCCCCGAAATCTATCCTGCCTCGATCTCATGTTGTAAGGCAAGTACCATTTCTTCCAGCTCTTAAACCCGTGGGTCGGCTACAATAGTTTCGTTCGCGCTACCAGTGTCACTCTGAAGAGAAGATCGTTGTTGTGCAACACGAGGGGCCCAAACAGGTAGAGTAGGCTTCCGCTGAATCGTTGGTCCACGAGAACTTGATGGGTTCCAGTTAGGCGGAAAGGCTTGTACTACATAGAGGTTCAGGTAATCAATCATAGGTAAAATGACGAAACATACCTATTCCGGGCTCTGTGTGCTGCCAGAAGCGTGACCACCAACGTGCACGCCTATGTGTAGCAGTAAACACCGTGAGACGAAGTGGTCATTCCAATCGCCGGTAAGTCGTCATCAGGGATGGGGCTTCCGCGGACATCTTGTCCGTTGACTATGCCAGATTTGTGGTACACTCGTATTGGAGAGGGTTCCCCGGTTCGAGGACGAGGAAGGCGGAAAGGAGTGACTTGGGATAAGTTAGTGTCATACTTCGTATATCAAGATTGTCGCTCTCGTACCTGTATCAGTCCTGGAAGACCAGAAGGGGAGCTTCTATCTGCGAATGAATAGAAGAATAACAATGATAGCCCCAAGTAAGGCGGGCCCAATGATACCCCCCAAAAGTGTACCCGAGGAGGATTTGGCGGGCGGCGGTGCAAAGCTGATCTGGGGTGATAGCTGAGATTGAGGGCCCGGAGGTGGCCAACTTGGGTTGGGAAGTGAAGTGAGGGATGCGTTATAAATTATATAGTCCAAGTTGAATATTATATTCCTATCTTCCATGACAGTCATTCGGAGCGTGTGATTAGTTGGAATGAGGTTGTCCATTCGAAACCATAGAAAGTTCGTCGCGTTTCGGGCGGCCTGCGACGAGATATTAGGTAAAATGAATTCTCCATCCATATCATATTCCACTGGTGGCAGTGACAAGTTAGAACTGACGCCGAATACGGCCACTGACGTTCCTATGTTGCAGTAAGTAGTGATGTCGACGAATCAACATTCCGTCACAAGACAAACCATTGAATTGGAAGGTAGCTGATGCACCCTTAGAGGAGGTTTCGTGAGTTGTATTCGCATATGCATAGCGGCGTTCGTTTCCATCAAACAGGATAGGGTTTGTAGGTAGTACCCAATCACCCTCGAAAAAAAATTACCGAGGGATCACTCTCGTCGACAATTAAGCGTTCTCCCACCAACGGAGTGTTTTCTCCTGCTGTAACAACAGCATGGTCGAGTAGGAAAGTGACGTCGGGCAAGCCTGAAGGTGAAGTCGAGATGGGGCTCCCGATTGTCAGATTGTGTGTTGTGTCAGGTAGAATTGGAGACTGATAGAAGGCATGTACAATAGTAGCCGTCTCATTTGAGTTGGCGAACTGGAATTCAGGCTCTATCTTGCCATCAATCGTGACTTTGACGAGGAAAGATGGAGATCCCATTCCAAACAATGTAATGGAGGTTCCTATATCCACGCTTGGTAAGTAAGCGTATATGAGGAGGCTTCACATGTTTCATGCCTGAAAATATAACAACTACACCAGAGCCCGAATTTGAGAATATGTCAGTAGCAGACCCACCGATGTATACTTCGTTGCTGGACATAGGAGCGGGAGTGACCAAGACTCCGTTGGATTTGATAGTATCTCCAAGAACAACAGCCGATCGAAAATGCGAAAGGCGGGGTAAGCCATTATCATATAGTATGGTCGCCATTGAAGTGCTGTGAAAGAAGTATTGAAGCGAACTTCTTTATACTTGTGGCGAGATCCATGACAACTCGACAGATTGTACAGACTTCAACAATTCAAATCTATCATTGCTAGCAATCATCAGAACAAATATTTATTCATCCAATAGAGATGGCCCCACTCAAGAGTTTCTGCCGAGTTGCAAGTACCAAGAACCGGGTAAAACTCGATGTATATCTTTAACACAATCAATAGACGGCAAGATGGAAGGTAAGTCAAGAATAGTCTAGTGGAATATGAGCGTGTACCAATGAATGAGAGCTAACCCAACAGCCAGAAGTCTGAAGAATAATCACGATGAGAGCCAGACTAAAGTATTATCGTCCTTTTGAGTAGCATATGAGAGACTATGAGATCATACCCGCGTGTAAAGATAAAAAGAAATCGGTATCAATGATCGGCAATAAAAAAATCGACCTTCTTGGGTTATTCACCAAGCTGGTTGCAATTGCATATGCCGAGAAAATATACCATGTGAACTTGTATCACATTCTCGTCCAACCAACTAATAGCCAGCTTTACCCAAGAATCTGAACGCGACTGCTGAAGAAGAAAGGAACAGGAATTCCTGATCCCAAACTAAATATACCAGAGTCCGTCTTTGGAACGACTAAACATTATAGCTTCCAACACCTGGATCCAACATGGCTAGAGTAGATGATGAGACCATATCTGAGGGGACTGTTCTTTTGAGCGGTAACAGTGATAACCAGGTGCAGATGTTGTACAAACAAACCAGGGTCAGAGACATTTCACTGCTAGTCCATCATGTATGAGATACTGCGGCAGGTTTACCGGTTATCTTAGACCGAAGTAAAGGGAATTGTTCGCTGATCCCCGACGGCGCTTGGGGTTTCGGAGTGGTGGACTCCTCGTCGTATTTTCCTGCATCCCTTTCCTCACGCTTGCCTTCCCGCGACTTGCCTGCGTCGACATATTCTTCCTTCTCCGAAAAAGATATCACTACCCTCCTATAATCATCTGTAATGCTCCCCCGGATTCCAAGCAGCATAGCCCCATACCCATCCAGACTGTCCTCCAGTTCTACACTTCTGTTCCGAGATTCTAGAATAAATCGAGGCCTTTATCCTCAAAATTCGACGCGGATCCGTACAACCGCTTGTATCTGTTTGTACCGTACAACCACTTGTAATCTATTTGTATCTTTATCTTATTATCTTATCTTATCTTGCTTATCTTTTTACTTTACTATCTTTTATCTCTTACACTGAATACACCTCAAATGACAATACAACCATTTGTATATGTTTGTCTGTTGTACTCTTTATTGCTCACTTCTTCTCTTATTGGTTCAGACTTATTGTTTGGAAGGGCAGGTTGTATTAGTACTATTGAAATAATACAGCACACATCCATAACAATTTTCTTCCATATGTATGGATGATCTCTCCTTTCTGCTTGCTGATGACCATCACTTTTCTCTTTCTTATAAC
>JAGGAV010015611.1:0-43468 GCA_017657295.1 Termitomyces sp. DKA64 | reverse complement strand
TAGAAAAAGGGGCTGATGTAAGAGGACCACTTCACTATATATAGAGCCAGTCAGCATGTCCAACAGCTTGGACATTGTGCCCTTTTGGGCCAGTTGGTTGAGCACTTGGACTGGCAAGTGTTTCTCTCACAAAGTGAGTACTTACTTTGCATGCACACAGACTCCTTAACTGATATCATACCTATATGGTTGTGCTTACACATATCTTATAGGTATGATCTACTAATATCAGTCATTTATACCAGACTGAAGTTATACTTACACATATCTTATAGACCCCTGTCAGGAGTCTAACACTACATCCTTACTGGTGAGGTAAAAAAGGGGCAAGCATGATGAGAAAAGTCCTGCATAAACCTCCAGTAGAAGTTAACAAAGCCCAGAAATGCCTGGACTTCCTTCTTGTTCTTTAGCTCTGGCCATTCTGCTACACCTGCCACCTTATCTGGGTCCATCTCCACCATACCATGTGAAATGATCAGGCCTAGGTATTCAACCTTGGTCTGCCCAAATTTGCACTTTTCAGATTTCAGATATAGCTGGTATTGGCAGAGATGTTCCAAGACAATGTGCATGATCTGGCAGTGTCCATCTAAGGCCTTTGTGTAGATGAGGATATTGCCAGATAGACACAGACAAGGCTTTTTGCAATCAGATCTCACAGAAAATGTTATTCATCAGGCTCATCTTCACCACTCCTTTTGCCCAGTCAATCTCAGGGTTATGCTTTCAAAGCCAAGTGAACCCCAAGGATCATATCCTGTTTCTCCAAACTAGTGACAGCAAAAATTGTGTGCTCTGAGTGAGTCTGATAGCAGAGGACCAGGTCCACCACAGAGCAAATGGAGCCAGCTTCATTGGGGGTACCATCAATGTTGTATACTGGGATAGTGCATATGAGTGGTCAAGTGGTGAGCTGGTGTCATTTCACATATTCCACATATGGAAAAGGCCATTGACAAAGGGAGTAGAGGCAACAATGTAACAATGAGGGAGGCAATGTTTCCAGGCAGGAATTATTTGACATGATTGAGAGGGAATGTCCCCAGCTGAGGCTTTGACTGAGGGATGTTGTATGTTGGAGAGGGGGCTTATAGTTTCAGTCACAGAATCAGGTACAAGGGGGGTTGTATTAGATTCTATGGACAGGACAGTGAAATAGTTAGCACTAGGCAATGGAGGCATACAGTTCATCCATTGCTTTCCTAGGAATCCTCTTCTGGCTCAAAGAGAGGGGCACTAGCATCTCCACCTTCCTCACTGAGAGGTCCCACTGCAGGAGCATCAGAAGAAGGGGCTCCAGAGGCATCCTTAGCAGCCAGGAGTTGGACCAGTAATTCCTCCTGCTCTGCTGGGGAAAGGTAACAGACTTCCATCCCATGGGGGCAGTAACAAGCAAAGTGGCCTGTCTTTCCACATTGCTGGCAAAGTAGAGGGGTGGAAGAATGCTGGCAAGAAGCATCCACATCCATGGGGATGCCTGCAGGCAAGGAACAAGGAGGTGGAGGAGCAGAGTGTGTGTGGGAGCAGGGCAAACAGAGAGGGCAGGAAAGGTGGAGCTCAAGGTAGGAATCCTGATCTGGTAGTGGACCCAGGATGGAAACAAATGGAAGAGGGCTGAGTGCGATGAAGTGCTTGCTTCAGTTCCATGAGCTGTCACTGTTCTTGAGCCACCTTGTACCAAGTCTCAATATGTTCATTGTCTGGTCATCCTTCTGCCATGCTGTCAATTTGGTCCATGAGAGAGGGATGGAGTCCTTCTCAAAAGGTGAGACAAAGTTGCAGACCATCAGAGAAGGCAGCCTGCCTGACCAGAGCTTGAAAGGAGTCAATGTACTCATCAAGGGACCTCTTCCCTTGACCATACTGGTCATGATTGTGAAGGAAAAGTGCAGCAGTCTTGGCAGGGTCAAGAGGGAAGAACTCAGCTTGAACATTGCATTCAAACTTGTCCCAACTTGCAAAACTCTCTACCCCTCCATTTCTTCAGAAAACTTGCAGCACATATGTCAAAGTGCAACCTAGCTTCATATAAGAAAGGACCCATCTAATCTTTAAAGCATTGGAGGTGAATGCTTCACTGCTCAACTGGATATAAGAGATACAGGACTGAAGAAACCACTCTCCAGTCTTGCAGTCTCCATTGTAAGTGTCAGGGAGAGCAGGGCAGGGTATTTTGGAGTGTGCCATCATTATAGCATTAAAGCAAACTGGTGGCAAGGTGGCAGGAACCATAGGGACTGCCTGAGGCATTGGAGAAGGGACAGGGAGGTATTCAAGGAGGGTCTGAAGAGAGTGGGCAATAGTCTCTGTGGAGTGGCATAAACTGGCAAGTTCATTGGTGTGGAGGGTGAGAGAAGCTTGGATAGACTGCACCTGAGTCTCCAGAGCTAACAAATGGTGCCAGGCATTGTCCTGAGGGCTGGAAGCATCCAGGGGGTCCACTGGCAGTGTTGGAGTAATCATAGAGGCTAGCCAGGCTGGGGTTGGGGACACAACAGTGGGGAAGAGACTTTTAGGCACAAGAGCAAACTCTAGCAGCTAAATGTGGGCTTCCAGACCAAAATGAGAGACTTGTTCTGCTGTAAGGGTACCTCTGAGAGCCACAGCCCTCAGAGGTTGCCCTTACACTGCATGTCCTCTCAGCCCCCCTTGCCCAGCTCAAACCAGGTGTCCACACCTGGACACACCTCTATCTACACCACATGCTGCCTAGCCTATTCTGGCCTTCTGCACAGCAGTGAGTTTACAGTGGGCAAGAGTGGAAAGTACAATGCCAGCCTTAAAAGAGCAGCAAGCATAACACCAGCTTCAATATATCCTACAACTCAGTGCAATTCCTGCCAATTTTTGACAACCCCACCCGTGTCAGACTCATTTCCCACCTCCAAAACTGACCCATTCAGAAGTGGGGTCACCATCACTGTCACCCCCACACTGGGCCAGCCATCCTGCCCAGTCACTGCCCTCAAAGTCATGTACATTGAAACATCTTGCAATGACACACCCCCCTCCTTGAACAGCCTGATAGGAAGGCCCTCTCATACAATGACCTTCATCAAATCCATCCAGAATGCCCTGTCTCTTGCCAGCATCAACCCAGAACCCTACATTGGCCCATAGTTTCAGGCACGGGGCTGCATCAGCTGCCATGGCTGCCGGCTATTCTGAAATCCAGCTCCTGGGGAGGTGGCACGGTGACTCTTACAAGCTGTACACCAGAACAACCCTGTCTGCATCCTCCATCTATCTTCTCTTCTTCATGTGGCCCACACTCATCTAGCCCCTTTCAAACCTCCAGCTCTGCAGGACTTCACAGCCTCAGCCTTGAGTTTCGGTCCCTCTCCCTCTCGGGAGGAGGTACCGCTTGAGAACTGTCTGGACTCAAAAGAAATCGAATTCTTTTCCCGCAACGCTCGCCCGAAATTCTCTCGTACTCAAAACTCTCCTATTTGTTCTTATCCCTCGTCAGCTTTCTCATCTCACGACAGACTCGAATTCAGTATAAATTACTGTTAAAATACTTGAAACCTGCATATGTAACATCCTCCACGTCCTTGGAGCTCCTTAATTTCTGGCAGAAAAAATTTCTCCGCCATCTTGATCGCGAGAACCTAGCGATTGTGATTATGTTTACCTACTCAATGAAGCACTGTTGTGGAGCTTACCTGGGACCAACAATAAGAATGAGACTGGGTTCGAATATACATACACTCACGAGAATAAGGAAGATCCGCATACGGCCATCTGTGGGAAGGTATCGGATAAGACAAGACTATGATGGATGAATATCTCCAGAACAGGTCTCGGCTTTATTGATTTAGCAGAGCAACAGCTTTGATATTATGAGCTCACAACAAATGCTCTCGCTTGGAACAATTAGAGTCGATGAGCGTTCTTGAGACATATGTATTTGAATATGTACACATGATACCGGAAGTTCCTGGATTGTACAATGTTTAACGTCATTTGCAAATGCTTTCAAGTTCTTCTGAAATAATGAGATAACTCAGGACTCGACAGGGTTGTTCTCTGCAAAGTACTCGTAGTTGTCCGCGTTGGAGATAGCTTCATCAGGGTGGCTGATCGCGAGTGACTTGGCTGCACTTTGGCCGTAGACAAAGTCTTTGGTGCCGCCGTTCTGGAGGAAATGCGAGGACTCGTGGATGAGGGTGCCAGACTAAAGTCAAACCAGTTAGACGCAAGTCTGAGAATATGAACAGCAGGACGTGCCTGGGAGTCTGTACCGGTGAGAGGAGCATCCCAGAAGGCACCACAGAGGTATATGAGGCCAAAATTGTCAGGGAAGACATAGGCGTATGTGCCATTATCAGGACATGTGCAATCATAAGCGTACGTCGAGAAGCGTTTGTTGCTGATGTTATTGAAGTGGGTGGTGACGGTGCTGTGACGTGAAGAGGTGTCGGTCCCAAACCAGGTCACGTAGCGTGCCGTGGACGAGGGGTGGGAATTTAAGTATCTAGGAGAATGGTGTGCATATTGGTATCCAAATACTCATAGAGAAGGTGAAAAATTTACGAGGTGGCATTGGCAGCGTAGGTCTGGGCCCCAGACGCAGCGCTGACAAGGGAACTCTTCTGAGAGGACGAGCAGCCATTATATGTAGTATGTTTGGTCTGGGTGGGGCGGCGAACAGTGAGCTTGCCAGTGAGTGTGGCGGTGTGTGTCTCAGCGGTGGCGTAGATGGGGACAGCCTCTTTCCGAGAATTGACAAAGTAGAAACGGTTGTTAGAGACAATGTTGTATTCGCCCTCCTTGTCGAAAGCGTAAGCCTCGGACACTTTATGAATTGATTTATCAGATGACCCGCTCCAAAATTCAAATGATAAACTTACAGTTGTGCTCAACCTCAACGGATCCACCAGGAGGAAGAACAGTGACAGCATCCTTGCCGACAGCGATCGCCTTGGCCGGGACATATTTAGCTTTAATGCCAGTGAAGGTGGGGGTGATGCCGGTGGCATCAGCAATGGCGAATGTGTCGGCGGGGAGTTTGTTCAATGGAGATTCAGGGTGATTCAGTAGAATAAGAATCTCATCGCCGGTGTTGGTGACAGTCGCCTTCACGATCAAATTATCAACGCCAGCAACGGCGGGTTCACCTATAAGCCCACGGATGAGCATATAGCTTGAGAAGAACTTCGATTACGAACCGGTAACTTTGACTGAGAGGCTAGGTACGGCAGAGACAGCAAAGGCAGAGGCGACGAGGGTAACCAATGTGGCGCGTAGAGCTTTGGCGAACATGATCAAGAAAAGGAAGGCGAGGAGAGAGGTGCTAATTTAAGGTGGTATGCAACTTGAACACTTCTGATTCCATCTTTATACTGCAGCAGACACTCAGATAAGGCCTATCTTGTCGAGCCGAATTTGCTCGTATCCAGGTGCATATGATCCCCGTGCACGAAGAAGCCGATACTCTATAGTGAACCATATGATAGCATACGATCCGAATAGCGCTCTGGATTGGTGACCTCGAAATTCTCAGCAAAGCGGTCAAATAATTACTCAACATGCCTCGTCAGAAATATCTACCAACCAGTTGGTGCTGCCCTGAAGGAGAGCGCCGATTTCTTGCTTAAACAACGGGCGATAACACGAGAAATTGACTTCCGTTAGACTTCAAAAGATCATACAATCCATACAACTGGAAAAGGATGAAGATGAAACAATAAACGAGATCATATCGATGCTTGTTAAGTCAGAGCATGCTCAAGAAAGGCGATTCAAAGTCCACAGCGGCAGCGATTGTCAGGTAGAACTTAGCAAAGAAGACATAAAACCGCACATGGCGCATGCGAACCGGCAGCATTGGCCTGTACAGAGAGGCGCCTATAGGGGTGTCGTCTGGGAGCACCATTTCCAAGACTGTAACATGGCTCAGGTTCCGGTGAACGGATATTACAATTGGAAGCTGTCCCCTGATCACAAACTGACCAGCAAAGCACCAGAATTGAACGAAGGGTCGCGTGGGGTTCGTGTGCTTCAGTACATAAAAGTAAGAGATCCTCGGAAGTAATGATGTTTGGAAGTTGGCGTGACCGTGTGAAGTTGGAGCAGAACGCGTTGTCCGGGGTTGCTCTGCGGAAATCGACCTTGAAGGGTGGGCCAGCCATCTGTGGCCATGTCTTCCTCATCAGACGGTCCTCCCGTCCTGCCCCCCATGCCCGACTTTTCTGCTCCAATCATTCCCTTCTCATCCGCAGGCGACTTGAAATTTCACCTACAAAACATCCTTGACAACAAGGAGAAGCAACTTCAACAAGCTGCAACTTTAGGGCAGCGGGTTTTGGCCCAGCGCGTGGAACTCGAGGAAAGAATTAGGCAGCTACAGGAACTTGAAGCTGAAAAAGCAGATGATGATGATGTTGACACTACTGCACGCGAAAGATATCGTGAACTTGCGGACACTATGCTCGCGTGGGATGGCGAGAATGCTCAACTTTCTACTGCCTTTGGCAGCTCAAAGGTGTGTGATCTCTCATTAACACGGTGAATTGTAATTTATCACAGCTGCGATGTTGATAGAGAGGCTTCAATGGCAAAGTGCCTTCACCCTCTTTTGCCTCGGCTGAATTACCTCGCGAAGAACCTGAGCGATCGAAGCCATTTGCTGGCACGTCAGCAGCTCAGTCTAGGCGGGCAAAGAACGCCGCTCATCGTGCTGATGACGTCGGTACGTATTCATTCATTCCATGTACATAATGCATAATGATAATTACTTGATCTGGTCACAATAGAATTCGCTTTTGAAATCGGGAGTGGATTACTGACTGAAGTCCGTCGGCTGCAGAGCTTGCTTGGAGAACGCGACAAGGCTATCCAGGATATGAAGGAAGAGAAAGACGATGCGGACAAAACTGTCGAAGCTCTTCGAACAGCGCTTAGGCAACAGGAACAAAGTTCTGGTATAGGATTTCAATTTTTATCTAACGGATCAATCAATAATGTCACGTCGCCATTTATAGATAAGTATAAGGAGGAAAATTGGAATCTCGAAGTCAAAATCCAAGAACTTCACACTCAACTAAGCGATTTTCAAGCTTCGACTCAACGACTCGAAGGTGAGCAGAAACGCCTCACCAAGCTCCTTGCAGCGTCTCGTGAGGCTAGCGACCAATACAAGAACGAATCCGAGCGCCTTGCGGCCCTAGCGCAAGAAACCAAGGCCAAGCATGAAACGGACATTGCTCAAGCGCGGCGGCATGCTGCAGGTCTTGCACGCGACAAATCTGACCTCCAGCAAACGATCGACAATCTCAAGAATGAAGTTAAAGCCAGCCGACGCTTCCCACGCTTCGGCTCTCCACTCACGCCAAGTGGTGCAGCGGGTGGCGATAATTTCCTTACGCCTGCTGGAGGTGACAATGGTGATGTAGATCTATTCACCGGTGGTGCCTCAACGAATAGACGGAAGATGGATAGCAGTTTGTTATTTGGGGAGGACTCGGGCGACTTTGATGACACACCCGATGTGTCGCCCATTCGCGCACCTTTTTTAGCTTCGAATCATCCTAGCAATGAGTTTGAAGTATTACAGCAACGGCTTGCTCATGCTCAGAGGCAGGTTAATACTTTGAAAGGCACGCTTAGCAGGGAGAAACACTTGCGTATGGAATACCGATCCAGGTTGGAGGCGATGTCGACAAGCGGTCTTCCTGCCGAACTTCCGGAAGATGAAGTTGATGAAATTGAAGATGGGGAGCTCTCCGACAGCAAAAAAAGCAGGACTCGTAAGCCCACCCCATTCAAAGTTGGAGGGCGTGGACGCGGACGCGGCCGCGGAAGAGGACACATCACTCTCATGCAGAGACTGGGTATGGCCAATGCAAGCCCCGCTTCCGAGTACAATGCTGCTGACTTGGATGACTCACCCCCTCCCGTCCCTCCTATTCCCATCCACTTTAGTCGGCCAGAAGAGGACGAAAATAGTATCTTCACCACACGGAGTCTGGAGAGGGAGCGTGTTGAGGTCGAGGATGTGGAGCCACGTTTCGGAGATGCCACCCCCTCGCGTTCTCCATCACCTATGGAAACAAACTCTAATCGTGCGAGCGTCACTAGCGTTGAGGGTATGGACCCCGTCTTTGCCAATGTCTTGCGCCGCGTTCCTTCCAACGGGTCGTACACCAATAGTCCTCTCCGTCGAGCACTCAGCGGCTCTGTGCGCGGTCATCGCACAGTTGGTCGGCGCTCGAGAGGTGGCGTGCCGTACAAGGAGGCGCGCCCGCCCTCGCTTGTTGATGCCCCCGATGTTCTTTCTACCGAGCTGCTAGGTGAAATGGGCACCCCGATCAAGAGCCAAGACTTCCTTGACGAGATTGAGGAGATGCATAGAGCAGTGGAGATGATTGACTTTGCTTGCCAGACGGAGCTCGAACCCGTTCCAGACCCCGTGATCATTGTGAAGCCAGAGACAGTGGAGATGGCTATTCAAGTGGAACCTAAGCCTGAGCCTGTAGTTGAACGTCCTCCGCCAGTGGTGATGACCGATCAGAAGATGCAGACGGATGAGGTTGTGGTTGAGACGGCTGAGGTCGGCACTCAACATGCGTATGAGTCCCCTGTGTCACCACCCGCACCTTCACCGGCCTTGAAGCACATGAATATCGGCACTGACCCTCAACCCGAATTCGAACGCGTTACGGCATCTGTGCTCGTCCAAGCTGGTACACAGACAATACAGAAGGAGACTTCTGACGTCGACATTCAAACGACAGCTGCGGTCTTCTCGCGACCTGAAATGAGAAACCTCGGGGTGGGCTTACCTGTTGGAGACGAGAGCCGTCGTACCACTATCACTCAGTATGACAGGTCTTTCACCAGTTCTGCCAGCGGAGATACCACCATCATACGACCGCCCCTTACTGAGCATAAAGGTGAAGTCAGTGGGGACGAAGATGACGATGGAAACGAGACGGAGACAGGTGCCGAGACAGAAACGGACATGGACGACTACCACGATGCACGTCAGAGTATCTCGGTATATACCCCATCTGGTGCAGAGAGTCGTGAGGAGTTCCACTCGGTGATGACAATGTCTGACAATGAGTATTCGGAGTCTGAAGACGATGGCGAGAGCATCAAGGCCTCACGAATGACGGCTAGTCAGCATGGTAATGCGTCGACTGCCTCGGTTGATGGTGTTCCTCGTCGTCCATCATCGTATTATGCTGCACTCAACCCGCCTCCTCGTGTCTTTGAGGACGTTAGTGTCTCAGCCGACTTCAAATCTGAGCCAGAACGTATAGTTGTCGAAATCATGGTACCAGCCCCTGTCCATCCCAAGCCTGAAGTCAAGGAAATATCGATTCAGACCGACGAGTGGAAGCCTCCACCACCTCCTGTCTCAACACGAGCGCCCACTCCAGCAACAAGTCCAGGGCTGTATCGCGTTGGCACGACTTCTGGCCAGCACTTCCATTTCATTCCTCCCACTACACCGACAACCGCTGTATCATCCGCCCCTGTGATTGGCATATTGCCAGCATCAGCGACAGTGCCTGCGAGCCCTGGACCCGCTATCATACCCGTTGGGACCCCAGGTCCGCTTTCAAACATCCTGAGGGAGACAAGTGGAACGCTTGGTCGCTCTCGAACCTCGGCTGTGGACAGACGACAGTCTTTAGAATCGGCCATATCTTCTCTGGCAGATGAGGCGCCCCGGACCCGTGTGCCTTCCACAGCAACCACCCTCACGGTAGTCGACAAGTCGAAGCCCCCAACAATGATGCTTCCCCCTCCTCCAAAGTTGCCCCCTCCGCCCTCCAGTATGCCCCCGCCAAACTTCATCCCCGAGAGGAAAAATCCGGCGGGTTCGAGCGTAAGTGACGGGCCGCCGCCCAGGCCGTCATCGCCTCCACCTCCAGAACTCATTCAACGTGCCACAACTCCAACGTTTGGCTCAGCACTCTTAGTGCCTGGCAGGGGAACGTTCAACGTTCGCCAGCACGGTTCAAGTATGCCTCCTTCGCAAGCGGGTCTCCGTCAACCACCGTCGACGAGCAGCTTCAGGTCGGCGGCAAATGCAGCTGCCCATGCCCAATACTCGTCACCACAAGTTGGAACTCTGAACTGGCTGAGCCCCCGCGAACGTGTGGACAGGAGACAGTTTTCGCAAACGTCTCTCATTTCAGAACGCAGTGTGGCTTCGCCTCGATCGTCTATGTCGTCTGACCATTTCCGACCTCAAGAGACGCTGCCTGACCCCGTCACGCCCAACAGGACGGTGGATGTAACGACAGATATGACGCCTCGGACGCATACAGACCCAGCGGTCATTCATGCAATCACGCAGACCATGATAGGCGAGTTTTTGTATAAGTACACTCGTCGTACCATTGGAAAAGGCCATGGCACCACTAGACACAAGAGGTTTTTCTGGGTGCACCCATACACGAGGACATTGTATTGGAGTTCTGCAGATCCTGGATCTTTGAATGTCTCAGAGTCCAGTGCGAAGAGTGGTATGTATCTTTGTGATCCTAGGAACTCGACACTGACTACGTCGTCTGTAATAGCATATATCGAGACAGTTCGATCGGTACTGGATCCTAATCCCATGCCGCCTGGTTTATGCCAATACAGTGTTATTGTGTCTACTCCGCAGCGAGAGATGAAGTTTACGGCGCCAAACAAAGAGAGGCACGATATTTGGCTGAATGTCTGTTTTTTTTCACACCTTTTCTTGACTTCGTTTCTAACGCATCGGCTGTCAGGCCCTGCAATACCTCCTCTCTCGCCCTACTGCCATAAATATCTCATCGCCTGGCAATGCTACGACCTTACCCCAAAGTCCTCTCACTCAGGTCTTAACGGAAGAAGAACGGCGTCACAATGCAAGCCCACGAAGTCAACGAAGTGTTCGAAGTGTTCGAGGTGCTGAAACATGGAATACCACACCCCGCGGTCAACGCAGTCGATCCCAGTTATCAGTCAGAGGGTCAATCGGTAAACGCTCCAATACCCCGGCGGCGGAATATCTACGATGGGGTCCCGAAAGTCCATATAGCCCCTACAGTCCGACCAAATCATTTGTCGATGTTCTTACTCAGGAAGAAGATGATCTTGACTTCGAGCTTCACGGTGATGGGATGTCAGATGAGGGTTATGAGGGTTTAGAGAATGTTCGTGCCTGTTGCGATGGGCGACACACCGTTGGGCACTCTGGAAAGCACCATGACCATGACCATAAGCAAAGTGGCGATCATTTGGAGCCTGTTGGTCAGGACCATCCAGCGCGCCCCATATCTCCTTCGGCTTGGTCGTTCCGATCTCGGTCAGGCAGCATTCGTTCAAATGATGGTGGGGGTATATTCTCCTGGGGTCGCGGAGATGATGGAAAACTTCGTTTTGGCTCACGACGCTCTCGCAAACCTATACCAATGGCCACAGAATAGACTTTTTTTTCCAATATGTTTTACCCCGTTCTGGTTGGACTATATTCCATTTTATACCGTATCTGTTTCGTTATACTCTGTCTTACGTTCCTTTCTAGTAATGGCTTACATTTACGTTTTCCTGTCTGTCTTCGCATTCGTGTTCGTGTATCTACGCATTCGTGTTCGTGTATCTACGCATTTCATGCATTCAAAATTGGATTGCCCAAATCTTGTCTTGAAAATCTTATGTCAACCTGGAAGCAACTAAAGAAAGCCCTTCAGCACATGATCAACCTGCTAGAAATCATCCTAACCGGGAAACCATATCAATCACACATTGATAATGAAACCTGGATGAAAATATCTGTTCGTAGACTTCAAAGGTAATCTTGCCATGGACATAATTAAGCATGCTGCTGTTTAACCATTTCTAAATTGAGTAGGTAAGGTGGACGTCATGAATTCCCAGCATGTGCTTATGTAAGCAAAAAACCTCAATTCTGGTAGAGAATCAGGCAGGAAAGGTGGAGGCACCTAAAGGCACATCTCCTAGGAGATAGGATTGCAAAGAAAATCTATTGTTACCCAAGTAATATCAATTTTACTCCGAGAATAAAATGACTTTCTATCTACATATTCAGGCTTTCTGAGGCATGTAGGAGAGTAAAGGATTTCATTGGGTCAAAATCCCATTTTTACTATGCCAATGAAAGGACCTGGAGTCTGCAATGATCACATGGACTACATTGCATACTACAAGTCGGACAACATTTGGACAGTGGCTCAAAAAACTGTTCCAATGTTTTATACTTCTTGGAAGATGACATTGGCATGAAGGATTGGAAGTACCTAAAATTCTGGTTAAATCATGTAAAATACTATAGCATCATAGCTACAAATTACATTTAAGCTTATGTAATTTGAATCAAAACTGACGGAGTAATGACCATTTTTGAATATCAACTCATTGGGACAGTCTTTCAAGCATCTCAGTAACAGAGCACCCATTATCCTCTTATGCAATACTTTATTTAGTTATTATAATACTATTAATATTAATTTACAGTAGCATCACATGACACTACCTACAAATACTAATTATATACTTATGTAAGGCAGCACCTTACTTCATACTTTGTAGACAAACTAATCAACTGGTTTTGTGTTATGGAGTGTGAACCATAAGCAGTGCAACCCACAACAGAAACATTACATTTTTTAACACAAATGAGCAGTTACTTGTTTGCAAAGCAGAAGTCAAACTTCTGAAAAAGAAGTTCACTGCCACTTGTTGCAATCAAAATGTTAAAAATTTCAATGTTCACCTTCCTCAATGAGCACCCTGGTGACCATGGATGATCAGGTGCTCAGACTTGGTTCCAAATCAGAGTTTGATGGAGCATTACTGAGTGCCCCATATGAAACAGCAGATATTGCCATGTCAACCTATGGCATAGGGAGAGAAAGCAGTGTGATGCCAGGAGGGCTGCCAGCAGCTACTCCTGTACAAACACCATATGATGGTTGGACTGGCATCACCACTGAGGGCACTGTCATGCCCTCTACTTGACTGTACTTGAAGGTAGAGTCAGGTAACATAGCACTGACAATGGGCAGAGGGCAAAACCCTTTGTATGCACCTACTGTGCTACAAGTGGAAGGCCTGAGATCCTTCCCTGATGTCATGGGAGGTCAGTCTGACTCCTTGTTGGGGGGTACTCCACTGAGGAGTGCTAGTGATGATCCTCACAGGGCCCACAGCCCCATATGATTGTGAACTGGGTTAATGCTGAACCTGCATGTGAGGCCATCTGCATTTATTGGGACAATTCCTAAGGATGTCAATATGGATGGTGAAACACACCCCAATGACATCTTCTATAGGTGGGTGTTGGTGTTCTGGCAAGACCAAGTTGAGGTCTAAAAGGCCTCAACCCAGCAGTGCTTGACTGTGAGAGTAGTCAAGCATATAGCAATCCAGTGATCATTGGGTGAAGGAATCATCCCAAGCAATCCAGTAAAGTTCATCTAACTTTATATGCTTTTCCTTGCACAGGAGGTAATAGAGTACCTCCAGTGGAAGAAGCTGTGTAGATCTAAGGCATCATCTGCAATGCCTTCACTGTTCATAGATGGTGTCATGACCCATCCCTGGACTCTGCCCCACCTCCAGACTCTGCCCAACCAAGCCCAGCAAGCTCAGAGCATCTCCTCTCCCTCCTCCAACCCCTATGACCCTCCCCTACCCTCCCCTACCCTTGGTGCCTGCTCTGGCAAACCCTGGCACTTCTCTGGAGATTCCCAACACTTCCCCCAGCAGACTCTGTGATCCCCCTGATTCTTCTTGAGTGTTCAACCCCCTCCACCTTCCCTGGTGCACATCATGGAGATGCATCAAACACTACCAACACCCAGCTACCAGTCTCAGGATGCCCTGCACAACCACACCTGAGACCCACTCTACATGGCTTGGCCTTAGACCTGCATTACCAGAGGAGTTCCCCCTGCAGGTATTTAAGCCATAGAGTAGTGTTAGTTAAGGTAGTCTTGATATTACCTACATTCTCATGTTTCCTATGTCTCTTGTGTCTCCATCTCATTGTTCTGTATCGTCTTGTCAAATCTTATTGTTCCCAATTTCATCTGTCTCAATCTTATCAGCCTTGATCTTATCAGTTTCCATTTTTATCTCCATCTCTCATCTATTTTCTAAGTCTTGTCTTATCTCATTTCCCTCACTTTTTCACCTTGTCTCAACTTCCCCAATTAACCCCATCTCTATTTCTATCTCCCCATTAAAGTCCATCCCACCCCAGAACCTTTAAAACCTCTCTGTACTCCTAACTTGGACTCACCCAAGTTGACCCCTAGCTCTTGTTATTTAACTCTGGAGCTCTGTATCATACTTGTTCCTTACTTGTCTGTCACTCTTGCTCCTCCATATAGCCTACCAAAGTATCCTGGACTTCCCTAGACTACTGTTACAACCTTTGCCTACTCCATTTCACTCTTCCAGAGCTCACCGCCTGGGATCATGAGTATAGACATCATGTCTGCCTAGTAAGGGACTCACCCAGTGCAGCTGAGCCCCAGGTCAGCAGAACCTGACACATGGGGACATTTTACCTCCACTGTCCCCAGTCAACAAAGCATTGACCCTCCTGCAGGTGCTACAACATCCTGACAAGACACCACATGACTACATGGCTAGACAGGCTGCTGTAGACTGTCAGAGATGGACTATGCTGGGAAGAATTGTAGCACCCAAATTGGCCTCAATAGGGGCAGGGTCAGTCATTGTAGTCAAACAGCCCATTGTGCAATGTAGACCTGCTGAGTTTACACTGACCTGCCTTGCAGTGATTTCACAATGGTGACATGGATGACTTTGAACAGTCCCATGTCAAAGACCAAGGAGTGGTGTTCCAAGGGAACACTGCTTATAATGTCTGGCTAGAAGGATATATTTTACCTGAATGCATCAGACCAATCAAGACAAATGAGCAAGGGCCTCACTCTCTGATGCTAGATGGCCATGAAGAGACTAGAACTAGTTTTGTATTGTGCCAACAGCAGACCAATCAGGGAGGGAGTAACCCTCCAAGCTGGCCTGGCTATGAAAGAGGGAGTGGAGCTGGCCTGGGGTGGGACTCACCTGGAAACAATCATGCTTCCCTGCCACTCTCTAGACCACATTGTAGACCATTCAGTCCAGGAGGTGGTGGTGGAGGACCCAGAAGAGGACTGCCTCTTCCTGGTCATAGACCATCACCACCCCCAGGAAGGAGTCTGCCAGATTCTCAAGGACCAGATAATGGTCCAGCAGGGAATGGAGATGATGATATGAGACATGGGTCTGAACAGAGGAGGACTACAGTTCTCCAAGAAACAGCCACAGTTATTTTTAATGCTGCTGCAACGTTGTGGACACTTTGCCACTCTGGGAGTGGAGGAAGCCCACAAATATCATTGCCAGACAATGCATGATTGTCTAAGGGCAGTGATGGAACAGTTGCTTGCTGTCTGGCTGGCTATACCAAGAAGGATTGAAGCCAAGGAGGAGTGATCCATCAAGAACAATCACTCCATATGCTGGGTCAGCCAAGTTCAGTGAACTTGAGGACTGGCTAATGAGTATCTGCATATTTTATGCAGTAGCACAGTACAGTGAAGACAGGCACAAACACAAGAAAGTCTTGATTCTGAAGGACTTTCTAGCAGTGGGTGCCCTGAAATGGTACCTACAACATGTAATTCATGTCAACAGGGCCCAGTCCTACTGAAGGTTCAAGGATGTAATCCTCAGATTGTACAATCAATTCATACAGCCTTCAACAATGTAGGATGCCCATGATGCATTTTGTGATGCAGTATATGCAGTCAAAGAGGGAGTGCAAGGCTTTTATGATGCCTTGCTCAACCATGCTCAAAACACAGTGGTATTTCCTGACAAATTCACAATTTGTGAGCAATTCTTGGAGGGGATACTTTCCAATATGCTTGTTGCATCAATGCACAATGGTGGACTTGCTTCCAGAGTGGATACTGTTGAATAATTTATTTTGGAGGCTAAGGCCTACAAAAATAGCATAAAGACTGTAGTGCACTATTTAGAGTGCAGCAGAAAGACTCAGTCAGGACACCTGCTGTCATTAGCAGCAGCACAGTCTCCAAAGCTTGAGATTGCACTGGCTAAATAGGCAGAGCCTGTGAGACATCAGGCCCACCTGCATTTGGCTAGACCAGCAAGGAGAAGTTCTGCACACATGGACTTGAGGCCTATGCCTCTTGAGGTTACTTTGAGTACAAGCCCAGCTCATCCTGGGGAAGCAGTGCAGGTAGCAAGAAAGCATCTTACCACAGGGAAGAATGTGGTGGCCATGGCATTGGGTCACCTAGGCAAAGATGCTGGGCAGTCCACAGCTTGCTACAAGTGCAAAAAGCTTGGTCACTTTGCCTGAGAATGCCAAGAGCTGGCTAAACCAACTCCTTGTGCATTTGTGCAAGTGGTGCACACTGCTGCTCCATCAGATGTCAATGATGCTGATGATGAGCAGGAGGAAGAACCTGGAGATATCAGCAATGAACCTGCAGCTGAGTCCAATGGGACTCAGGCTGGGGAGGATGAGTACATTGAGTTAGAAACATATAAAAATGATTACTATGTTTGGGATAGTGAGAATGAGGGACTATTTGCCCTCACCAAAGTTTCTACTGTCAAGCATAGGGCACATGAATCAAGTAACCAAGTTTGTATGCAGAAGGTTTGGATTATGATAGCAAAAGATGCCATGGACTGATTAGTGCTGCCTGCATGGGACAAAGAATGTC
The DNA here is from genome assembly GCA_017657295.1 of Termitomyces sp. DKA64. Classification (NCBI taxonomy): domain Eukaryota; kingdom Fungi; phylum Basidiomycota; class Agaricomycetes; order Agaricales; family Lyophyllaceae; genus Termitomyces; species Termitomyces sp. DKA64. The sequence goes on along the minus strand of JAGGAV010015611.1, from coordinate 26,735 downwards.
TTGTCACTTGGACAGAGGTCAGCAGCCATAAAGCATGGATGTTGTGGGATTCAGGAAGTACAACTTTCAGGATCACCATTGTTTGCTCATGTGGCCAGGATACATGTGGCACCTTTGGTCACACCAATTGCCCTGCAGCTTGGAATAATCAGAAGTTGTTCCATTGTGAACTATGGAGCTAGGATGACCATGAAGGTCCCTGGTGAGTTCTGTAATGTCTATGTGGACATTGCAAACTTCAATCAATAACACACAATGTCCTCTTAGACTTCCAGAATGATCAGGTAGTCATTGCCAGGGTAGCAGCTCCAGCTCATAAGTCAGAGCTGGAGGATGCAGATGGGCAGGTGTGATGCTTCCACACTGTGAAAAAGTGGCATTATAAACAACCCTGACTCTCTGGTGGACCCAAGTGGCCCACTGTGAAAGAGACAGTAGATGAGGATGAGGTCCAGGTAACAAATAGTCTGCCCACTGACCACGTTTCTCTGCTGGTCTTAGAAGAAGAGTATCAGAAGAGTACTCTTCAAGAGAGGGGGAGAGTATGCTGGAAGGATTGGATTGATCCTTTGCCAGCAAGGGAACAATGGATTTGGGATAGACCAATTCCAAAGCTGACTTTCAAATGAGCATATGACCTGCAAATGCCTCAGGAGTGGAATCAGGTCATAGCAGACCTGATGTGGCAAGAAGGGTGAAAAGGTCAACTCCTGCCATGGAAGCATATAGAATAGCTATGGAGGATGAAATATCTGAGCCTAGCAAGTTTAAATACTTGTGGACTGAAGCAAAAGGCAGGACAGAATATCATCCTGCCTGGCTGAATATTCCAGATAAATCAGAAATGTCTGATGGCTTTGTGTGATAGGTATGCAAAGACAGTGCCATGGTCAAAGCTAGCCAAGGATGAACATTGTCCTTGGCCTAAAGCAGATGGAGGGAAGGCACAGCCTTTCAAGCTGACAGAAGGTGATATCCCTTGCCTTTGGCAGCAGTGGTACAACAAGTTTCAGGACATTGTCAATGGCATGAAGGAGGAGCAACTTCCTCCATAGCATGAGGTTAGCCATGAGATAAATCTCATAGATGAGACCAAATGGTACTTGTACTTCATGCTGAGGTGCCCCAAGTCACTTCAGCAGCAACTGTGGGATAAAATCAACCACTATGTGTAAGCAGAGTGATGGAAGCCATGTGTGGCTGATTAGGCTGCACTGTTATTGTGCATTCCCAAGAAAGATGGCTCCTTGTAGATGGCATTAGATGTGCATCAATGCAATGATAATACAGTTAAGAACATAACACTCCTGAACTGACCATGAGGTCATTCAGGAAGATGTTGCATATAAGCAAGTGAGGATACATACTTTGGATGTACTAAAAACTGCATTTATGACCATCACTGGTACACACCACAGCAATATCATACAGATTGGCAACTGTAATGTGCCAGCAACATTTCAATGTCTGATGATATCCATCTTTAGGGATGTCATTGGAAAATTGATGCATGTATATTTAGACAATATATTTGTCTTTTCAGATTCTATTGAGGAGCATGAACAGCACCTCAGAGTAGTCTTTGAAAGACTATATAAAAACAAGCTCTACCTCAAGTGTAAGAAGTGAGCTGTATGCCAAGTGTATTGAGTGCCTCAGCCATGTTATCAATTCACAGGATATACACCCTGATATGGACAAGTTGAATTGGATCCAGGAGTGGCATACTCCTAGAACTTACAATAATATTCAACAATTTGTTGGATTGGTGAATTATATCGGGAATTTTCTGCCCAATATGTCTGCATATACAGGGCCACTAATGGCCATGACATGAAATGGGTTGCCATTCCACTAGTGCCCTATCCACCAGCAGTGTTTCAACATGATCAAATGGATCTGTGCCAAAACCCCAGTTATTTGGCTCATTGATCCTCAACATGAGGATCCTATCTGGCTGATATGCAATGCCTTGAAGACAGGTGTTGGTGCTATGTACAGACAGAGACCAAGCTGGCAGAAATGTTGGCCATCTATGTTCCACATAGAGGCACACATATGTATTGTGTTTTATGATATAGCAGAGCAAGATTTGTATCATACACTATGGAACCAGCAGTGTCCACTGCACTGGAGCAGAGGCCTCACAATGTAATGTATCATGCACAGCCATGGAAGAGCCAAAAACTGCAGAAGAGTGACCTGACAGCAGAGCTGGTCAGAAATTGATAATGGCTGTGTTACATATGAGATTTGGAAGCTATAAGTAAGGCCAGATCTGCTCAAAACAGCTGTAATTATCCCTTTGGAATAATTCAAATATCTGCTGATGGGCCAGATCTGGTCAATTACTCTTAAAAATAGCTGGTCAAAAGTGACCTGGTGCCAGATCTGGCCAATTATCTGCTGATGGAACAAGCATGGAACAGCTCTAATCAATAATTGATGATTCAGGTTAATTACAGCTGAGGCAACATGGATGGAACAGCTCTTAAAAATAGCCAGTCAAAAGTGACATGCCACTGGATCTGGTCAAATATCTGCTGGTAGAACCAGCATGGAGCAGCTCTAATTAATAATTGATTGAACAGCTCTAAACAATAATTACTCAGGTTAATTACAGCTGAGACAGCATGGGTGGAACAGCTGTTCAAAATAGCCAGTCCAAAGTGACCCACTGCTGGACAGTCAAAGGTAACCCAGTGCCAGATCTGGTTGATTATCCACTGATGGAACAAGCATGGAACAGCTCTAATTAATAATTGATTGAACAGCTCTCAAAAATAATTATTCAGGTGAATTACAGCTGAGACAACATGGGTGGAACAGCTCTCAAAAAGCTCTAAACAATAATTATTCAGGTTAATTACAGCTGAGATGACATGGGTGGAACAGCTCTCCAAAATAGCTGGTCCAAAGTGACCTGTTGCCAGATCTGGTCAAATATCTGCTGATGGAACAAGCATGGAACAGCTCTAATCAATAATTGATTGAACAGCTCTAAAAAATAATTATTCAGGTTAATTACAGCTGAGACAACATGGGTGGAACAGCTCTCAAAAATAGCTGGTCAAAAGTGACCTGTCACCAGATCTAGTCAAATATCCACTGGTCTGATCAATAATTGATTATCTGCTGATGGAACAAGCATGGAACAGCTCTAATCAATAATTGATTGAACAGCTCTAAATAATAATTATTCAGGTTAATTACAGCTCAGATGACATGGATGGAACAGCTCTCAAAAAGCTCTAAACAATAATTATTCAGGTTAATTACAGCTGAGACAACATGGGTGGAACAGCTCTCCAAAATAGCTGGTCCAAAGTGACCTGTTGCCAGATCTGGTCAAATATCTGCTGATGGAACAAGCATGGAACAGCTCTAATCAATAATTGATTGAACAGCTCTAAAAAATAATTATTCAGGTGAATTACAGCTGAGACAACATGGGTGGAACAGCTCTCAAAAATAGCCAGTCAAAAGTGATCTGCTGCTGGATCTGGTCAAATATCTGCCAGTCTGATCAATAATTGATTGAACAGCTCTAAAAAATAATTATTCAGGTTAATTACAACTGAGACAACATGGGTGGAACAGCTCTCAAAAAGCTCTAAACAATAATTATTCAGGTTAATTACAGCTGAGATGACATGGGTGGAACAGCTCTCCAAAATAGCTGGTCCAAAGTGACCTGTTGCCAGATCTGGTCAAATATCTGCTGATGGAACAAGCATGGAACAGCTCTAAAAAATGATTATTCAGGTTAATTACAGCTGAGACAGCATGGGTGGAACAGCTGTTCAAAATAGCCAGTCCAAAGTGACCCACTGCTGGACAGTCAAAGGTAACCCAGTGCCAGATCTGGTTGATTATCCACTGATGGAACAAGCATGGAACAGCTCTAATTAATAATTGATTGAACAGCTCTCAAAAATAATTATTCAGGTGAATTACAGCTGAGACAACATGGGTGGAACAGCTCTCAAAAAGCTCTAAACAATAATTATTCAGGTTAATTACAGCTGAGACAACATGGGTGGAACAGCTGTCCAAAATAGCTGGTCCAAAATGACCCACTGCTGGATGGTCAAAAGTGACCTGCCACCAGATCCAGTTGATTCTCTGCTAATGGAACATGAGCCATAGATGCAGTGGGTGGGGAAAGGGTGGGGAAAATGCCACATCCTATACACATACCATTTCTCAAGGATAATGTCATACACATACAATTTCTAAAAAATATCACAAGATTTGTTGTGTTTCCACAGCAGCCAACAGACTGGTTAATGAACTCTGCTGGGAACATCTGTAATGGGAGTGGTAGCTAAATTACACAGCTAGCAGAGGGGAATCCAAAGTATATTAGAACTGGTAATCAATGATACAAATAGTAACTAATCACCTAGCAGAGGGGAATCCAAAGAGAACAAGTCTAAGAATCCCTGCTACTTGGTGCAGCACATCAGTGGGTGGCAGAGGCATGAGAATGACTGTATAGACAATCAGAGTTAACCAAAAGTGCTTGCCAATGGATTATGGCAAGTTCCAGGAGTCTCTGGAGATCTCCAGGGATCTGTAAAGCACCCCAGAGTCATCAAACAAGCCTCAGGGGAGTGGAATCAGTCAAGAAGAGTCAGTGTTGGTCAGGGGCAGAGGTTGGAAAAGGAAGTCCCCTGACACTAAGCTGCTCTTTGAGGCACTCATGGAGGTGTTCAATAGGGTTAAGATCAGGGAATTGGGCTGGCCACTAAAGGACATCAAAGTTGTTGTCTTCAAACCACTTGTTAGCCCTCTTGGAGTTGTGTTTGGGGTCATTGTCCTGTTGAAAGTAGCAGGCACCCTCCTCTATTTCTGACTTTTTAAAGCTCTCCTTTGCTCCATCATTCAAAATTTCACAGTACTGCTCTGCATTCATGATTCCCACCACCTCTACCAGCTTTCCTACCCCATTACAACCCATACAGCCCCATATCATGAACTTATTCCCTCCTCCATGTTTCACAGTAGGGGTAGTGGTTTAATTTGAAATGCCTTCTCTTCATAGCTTTCATGCATACTGCTTCTTATCTAATCCAATCCTGTTGGTCTTTGTCTCATCTCTTTTCCAGTCCTCCACAGTCCAGTTCTGATGCTCTTGAGCCTATGTCAGTTGTAGTTATAAGTACAAATAATCCCAGATTTTGTTGGGAGATATTCCACTAAACCCCATGACTTAGTGGACTGTCTCTCAACATTAGAGTAAACCCAATGCATCTGGTCAGTGGATACCCCTCTCTGTTCTGGAATCACCAGGGTCAGCAACCATGCACTCATGATGTTTCTTCTCAGCCCATATCAAATTTGAGCTCAAAGGCTTCATGCCAGGATATTGCCACTACTGGGAGGTTGATCCACCACCATCTGGGTTGGTCAGGTTTACTTTATGTTGGTAGTGAAATGTCTCCTAACAGATCTTTGTAGACAAAAATAAAGGATCAAGGCCTCAAATTATTCTAGATCTCAGAACTTGCTCTGAAGACTCAGGTGTAGATAACCCAAGCACCACTGAACTTGACAGACTCTGCCAAATTATAGACACTATCTTCCTATCACTTCAGACACTCTTCCTCTCTTTATATCATTGCTCCTATGCCCCTTGCAACTTTGGAAACTCTGCCCTTCTCCCTGCTTTGATGTTTCACTAGTTTTTCAAATGAATATTCTTCACCTTGTGCTTTTCAACACATAGAACAGTGACCACATATCAGGTGAATGATTCCTTTTGTTAGGTTCTGCTGACCTCAGGGGCTCAGATCCACTGGCTGGGTCCTTACTAAGCAGATGCAATTTTCTACACATATAATCTGTGCTCTGACAAGCTCCAGACATGAGAAACTGATGAGGCAGGGCCTAGGAAGTGGTCTGGGTAAGTCTGGGAAACTCCAGGGTGTGTAAGGGGTAGTGCAAGCAAGGAGTGAGCACTGAGGCATAAGGTATGAGTTCTGGTTGGGGTCACACAAGTGAAGAGAGTGCAACCAAGGGTTGAAGGGGAATTGGGTATGGAGTGATTAGACCTTGAGGATAACTCAGAATGGGGGTCCAAGCAAGTATATGGGTTGCAGGGAAAGATAGGGAAACATGGAACTGGAAACAGAGGCCAGAGATGAAAATGGAAATAGAGTCCAAGATGAGAGAAAGACAAAGAGACCAGAACAACAAGACAAAATGGGGAACTTGGGTAATATTAAGACTACTGTAACTGATATTACTCTACAACTTAAATACTGTCAGGGGACCTCCTCCAGGGCCATGGGTCTACAGTTTGGGGCTTGTTGGGGCTGTGCAGATTGACAGGTGTTGGTCATGATTGTCTGGGTGTGGGGAACATTCTGAGACTGGTGGGCAAGTCACAGTGATGCTTGTCTGTGATGCATGATGAGGAAGTCAGAAGAAGTATTCGAGTTACCTGGATATTCAGGGGAGGTTGGGGTAGTAATGGGGCCTATCAGGGATAGCACTGGGATTTGCTGGAGAAGTGTCAGGGTCTGCTCGATTTGCTGGAGAAGTGTCAGGGTCTCCTGGGGCAGGTGCTGGGGGTGGGTGGTGGTCATAGGGGTTTGTGGGAGGTTGTTATGTGCTCCAGGGCTGTTGGGGCTACTTGGGCTGGGGCATGGAAGTCTGTAGGTGGGTCATGACACCTTTAGTCCTGCATCACTTACATTCAGCTAAGTGACAAAGCATTCCTCTCCAACACTCCAAAGATCACCTGGGACCTGTCCCACATAAAGACTGGCCATGCTTCAACATATATGCTCTGAGTCTTAAGATGTCCAGAAAGAGTGAATAGTTCTGAGGATTGAGGATATTATGAATGGGATTGGGCCAAGCAGGCTGCTTACCTTGATGGCATCCAACCTTGCCTCACCTTCTGAGATGGTCTTCACCCTATGTTCATAAACCATATTGACAATCTAGCTGAAGGACAGCTCAATGATGTAGCTAGCATCAAGACCTAGTACACAAGTGAGGAATCAATGGCAACTCATGGAGCTCAAGCAAGAACTTTGTCACATTGCTGCTCCAGTACTCAGTTCCATGCTCCCTGCACTTCCCACACTCTGTGATCCCACCAGCAGTACCATGTCCTGCTCAACCTCTTCTGCTAGAAGTACATATTTTCCTATGTCCACTGGGGCAACAATAATGCACACATTCAAGAAGGAGAAGAGTGGAAGGCAGCATTCTGAACCAGTCACAGACGAATATGTTTGATCCCCCATTCTAGCTCTTTCTTAACTTGGCTTTTCCTTTTCATTGATAACCTACATTTATGTTTTCCCATATTTCTTTGTAGGTCTGCATAAATCCATGTATTTGTGCATTCAGAACCAACACTGAATTACCCAAAACTTGTCTAATTTTGGAATCATAATGAGTGCTACCAAGGAGCTCCACCCCGCATACTCGAGGCGCCTGATATAGAACCACCGTTTTTCAACTGAGGGAAAGAGTCAGCAAGAGCAGCGAAAATCCAACTGTGTGAACGACGTACCACATTTGTTATCTGCTTATGTACTAGGGCAAGGTCTACAAGACGACATTAAATGTGTACTGGAACAAACAAGTTGGGAACTTACAATCCGTGTATGACAGGTTTCCGTTGTTTTGGTCCTCCACAAGCATATCGCTAAACTCAAGCTCGGTGGCATCGAGGTTCTGTCGAGCGAGCAGAAGTGTGGTAATCCGCCCCCGACGTAGTCGACGTTGATTGAGAATATTCCGAACTTGATTTGACAAGCGCGTATCCAGCGTCGGTAGTTGCACCTTGGGCAGATGGGATCAGGGCATCAAAACAGAAGGATGCAGTTGCTCACCAACTTTGGACTCAATGTCATTATGTCATCCACTCCGAATAGGTCTAGAAGAAGCTGCGAAGAGACACTGTGGCCGATCCAGAAGATGGATGTTTCTTCGTTATCTGTAGGCATTGGATTTCAGAGGTATAAATTATGGAGGACAATACAAGTACGTGTTGAACGTACCAGCCAGATATATTCCATTGGCTTCCATAAACGTGTGCGAGCTTCGCATAACGCTAGGAAGACGTATACGGGTGAACCCGTCACCACAAGGTAGCGCGGCATCGTCCTCGAGATCGTGAAGTGCCATAAGTTGCGGGTAGATGTAATGTATCAGGCTACGGATGGGCATTGAGTTCATCCTGTGGGCGTGGTAGTTCCGGACATCAGATGAGACGTGCGTTCCTAGTGGACATGTCAATATGAGTGTCGCAATAATGGGGGGAGAGCAACATACCTTTGAGGGGTTTACTCTTGGCTAGAGCGAGAATGTACGATGGTAAGGTTTTGAAAACTTCCGGTAGGATCATCTGGAAGAAACAACTTAGAGTATGTCACCTCATGTTCGAAGAGAAGCTGTACAAACTTGATCGATTCTCGAAGCAGCTGCGCAATTCTTCCGATACCCAAGCAACAAAGACCCGCACTTCTCCGTCAACTCCTCCCTCACGATGGACATCTTCTGCTTCTTTCGAGAAGCCAATGCTATGAAGAAACATCAGAACAAGAGAAAGTGAAAGAAAGAGATGCACCTTCTCGAGCCAGATGACAAACCGTTGTATCCAAATCAGCAAACTGGAAGACATTCCCGGCAAGTTCAGCAACCTGCAAGGCAAGGTTACATATCCGTGCTCTCCGTTCGCCTGTTACTGTAGTGTAGAGCACGGAACACTGTAGGTGGACAGTATCCCGCGAAGAGAGCGTTCGGCCGGAGTGTTCGAGGGTGACGGAAATGGCTTTGTCTGCGTCGAGGACACCAAATTCAAGGGTAGTTGGAGAGGTCTGGTAGAAGTTGCCATGGTGGTTTTTTGTTACGTTGATACCTGGAGAAATGCTGAGACGGTGGCAACAAAGCTGGGTGAAGAGGTCAAACCATGTGAAGATCGTATTCGTGTTACGCAGTTGTAGCCCTGCATACGGCGCATAAGACGCTGTAGTTGGGACTCTAACACGAATTCATCTCGCGATGGGTCGTAACGAGGGTGATAAAGTAGATCACCACCTGTCAATGTCGCAACAATACCTAGACACTCCTATGAGGATTTTTTTCTGATGTCATAAAAATTCATACCGATAGATCCCACATCCATGTACTTAATGGGCGCCAGAATCATATGGACCCCAATCCCGTCCGCTGCGCAATCCTGCCCGACCTCAATCCACACATTCTCGCGAGGCTGATACAGCACTCGTTCTTTATCAGTATCAAAAAGGTCGATCTCATTCGGTTGACCTTCGAGTTGTCCAATTCCTACTGTGGGCATCGTACCAGAAAATACGAATACCTGACCACCATATCCTGCCTTTGCGTGATATAAGAAGGGCCATCGGGCATTGCCGTTGTAACTCACGAGGGCAGCATGACACGAGCGGAGGAGAGAACCAAGGACAGCTTCTTGGAATGAGGCATTCTCAAAACGGGTTGGTAGTGCCTCTAAGAATGACTCAAGGACATCCCTACGGAACGATAAAGACTATTTCGCGGAGTCTGCAATAGAAGGCGTACCGACGTTCTACAGGGTTCACAAAAAGACCTTGTTGCAGTGGTACAAACACCTCCTCGATATCTGGAACAACCAACATCCTCACTGGATCTGCCTGGGTGGGTGAGTACAAATCTTCCGGCGTGAACTAAATGATGCAAACGTACTGAAAGATCGTAAAAATGTATCGTCGAGTCGTAAGTCAAGAACGCGATGCTGCATTCAGGTGGGAAACACGCGTCGAGAGTGACCCCGTTCGCACCTGTTCCCCCAAAGAGTATTCGTGAGATACACGCGCAGGCTGAGCGAAGAAGACCAAGCTGGACGGCCTCGTAGGACACGTCGAACGCGAAAATATACTTCATAGGTTCTGGTGTACGAGAGCCAGTCTTCCGTGGTTCGTGGGTGTGATATGGCATAGTCAGACCCTGTGGTGGGTTGATTGCCCAGTATTCCTCTGGGACGACAAAATCAACGGTACCCTTCATCAGTTCAGGACGTTGTCTATGATCTAAGCGCATTAGATTTGCATCCAAACTGCAAAAGTACTCCGCAGAGACTGCGCGACGTATTAGACGAAGACATGGAAGTCAAGGACACAGGACCCGCCTTCTGTTTCATGACCACATAAATTGCATTTCCACCGCGTCCCACCAGATACCCACAAACACCACGGATTGACATACGCACGACATCGTTCGCAGCGAGCAGGTCCTGATTCTCCTGTCTGCACCAACGGAACGGGGTCCTCGGCCTGGTCAAGTTCAGCAAAAGGTTGAAAGATGGCAGCGAGTGGTATCGCGCATTCATATGCCAGACGGGACGAACTAGGGAATTTCCACGTCGTGACACGAGCGAATTTCGGGGAGGCGCTACCTTGAGGCACGGAAGCAAATACTTCGTTTCAATTGACCTAGCACTCAAAATACACGGATGGTAAGAACACACACCTTGATCTATTGCAGTGAAATCGGATGTCGACGCGGGTACATATTTTCCCGGAAGGGTCATGTACATCTGACCTTCCCATTTCAACCGATCTTCTTCGACTAGCTGTATAGGAGATGGGACCTGGCTCGCATCAATACGTGGCCGTAACCCTGCACCTATAAGCCTCGATTCTGTGAGACATACGTGGATGCATACCGTGATATTTGAGACCGGCGCTGTGAGGAGGCTGAGGTATGTGATTTGAGTGAACGTACATTTCAAGCCCTCTTTGCGCACGGAAGGAACCGAGAGTAGGGCCACGTGGATTTCCCAAAATTAGCCGCGTCAGATGGGTGTCTATAATCTGGCTATAGCAATTACAATATACCATAGTCATGGTGAAAGCCATCCTTACAAAGTCCTTGTTCTTACCTCAAGACGTAAGAACTATGAAGACTGCTGGAGCAATCATCGGTAGGAGAAGCAGTACCAGAGCGATTGAGGACTAACGTGATTACTATGTGCACTTTCTGGAAAGATACGAGTAATTTCCATATAGACTGGGAAAGGAATAGTGTAGTGAAGGTCAGGCGGACTGCATTGATCTCTTTCATGTTACGGCAAGAGCGTCACGGTAGCCAGTTCCTAAAGCAGGACGCTTCGTCCTTCTTGATGGGACTTTAGGGGGGTTATTTGTGTTGACAGTATTGACCTTGAGACGCTGACCTCCTTGAGAGGTCCACGCTTCTTTTCCCAAAATAGAACTGCCTAGATTCCTTGATGCCTGTTGACTGAACCTCTCTACCTCCACCTCCAAATCTTCTGACCTCCTCGGGGCACCCGGTGAGATCGATTGCTTTCGGTGCCGGTAACAAACTACGTCATTGTTCGATCAGTATAGGTGCTCGAAAATATCCAATATTGAATGCTTTTCTCCAGCATTGTCAACAATATTGAGAACGTCCCCCTGCTACGAAAAACCTTTGGACTGCATATATAAAGTAAGGACTACATGACCATAGCTCTATTTTCCATAGTCGAATTGAACTAATACACCTCCTGTGCCTATTTACAGGGTTTTTGTTATTTTCACATTGTTTCACATCAACTGTGTCCTTCCATTTTCCTGCCGCCATATGTGGCTGACATTGGTGAAAAGTGAAGGGATAGATTGAAGGAGGGAGAGAAACTTAGAAAAAAGGAATGCCTACCAGGTATGGTACTTGTTCTCCACCTTGCTCATACAATGTTCTGGCAACGCAGCTGAAAAAAAAAGAGATCGAGTGTTGGGTCCGCTAGCAAATCTCTATGTACAATACATACACACGATCCATATTGCCCAGTCTTGAGCCGTGTGTCGACAATATGTACTCGAAGAAGATGCATGCAATTTTTGGGAACTAGCCAGAAAAGACTGCCCTATTGGACGCCTCCCACGCCAAATATGACGACCCTTTCGTAGTAATTCGCACTGTGGTTTTTTTGGAGATCATATTCAGGACTGGTGCCTCGAATCAAATAGTGAGCTTCTGGTTATGAGGATCACAGAAATATACTTTGAGTGGAGACAACACATGTCTCAATGTGTTCTCAATTTTGAGGTTACACTATACATGATAGATTATGGTAGTACAAAAAGACTGCACCTAGTTTACTGATAGAGGAATTGTACATTACTTATGGCCACGTTGGATGGGCAAAACCTGGGCGCTAGGCAGGTCATGTCAGCACTACAAGGATGCCAAGCATCTGTGCATGCACATAACATGAAAACTTGTTTTCAGGGTAGACTAGCATTGAGGTGAGCTTGATGTTCAGTGATATGCAGGGGTTCTAGGACTATTGGTGGATAAATAGGCACAAGTAGAATTACATAGAACACCTACCCTTGAGTCTCTCGACCAGACAAGCACAGCATTGAAGCACAAAACCTAAATAACACTGTACTATCACCAAAATTGGATTGACGGACGCTGTTATATACGAGCTAAAGCCAGGGATAGCTTTCATAAACGAGGGTGGAGAGCCAATAAACCAAGTAAAAAGGCCAGATATCGATCATACTATTTATACAGTAGTGTTGTGTACAGTACACGACCATGAATCCATCAAAGCAAGAAAAAAAGCTACAAAATTGTTCCCGATGGCAGACGAAGGGAGGCAGCTACAGCTACTTTCACGAGAGGAGTGAACTATAGAAACACAAAAAATGGCAACACGTGGAGGGGGAAGACCATCCGTCATACGCATACATGCGGACGGACAGGAAGACGGGAGGACGGTTATGGTGGTGGATAGAGCGGTAGTGGTGTTCGGTATCGGGAAGATAAATCCAGGACACCAACGGAATGACGAAACCAAAACCGATGCCAAGTGAGACCCCGCCACTTAAGCTCAAGCTCCAGACTCGTCGTAGTGGGTAGCGCTCTACCGCTGGCCGACTACCCTGGGGTTCCAAGCCCGAATCCGAGTCCAAGTCCAAGTCCAAGTGTGCACTCCAAAGTCCAGTCCAGCCCACCCATGCATCATCATCCACTTCAAACAAATGTCCAATTTTTGAAGTCCAACAAAACGAAGGAAGGAGTGAGGGGTAAATCCAATTCAACATCCTTCCATAAACCAAAACTCCGACTCACGCCTCCCTCAATAGAATCGGCCTAACCACGATCCGACTCGACGAAACCGATCTCATACCCATCTTATTCACCCCGTTGACAACGTTAACAGGCGGCGTGACCAATAACGTCCTTACCACCGTCGATGGTGCGGTCGGAGGTGGTGGTGGCGGCGGCGGCGGCGGCGGCGGAGACCCTGAGAACGCAGAGGGCGACCACGAGTTTCTATTCAAACTCCTCTGTTTTCGTATCCCCAGCTTTCCTGCCGCACGGATGGCCGCGTGACCTTCAGAGGCGGAGGAGTAAGGTGATGCTGGGGGAGGTAGGGCGCCTATAATACTTGAGCCATCGAAGCTTGATGGCGGGCGCGAGTGGTGGTTGGGGTTCGGGGAGTACGGATTTGAGTGAGGGTGAGAGTGGGAGGTAAGGGAGTTCGAGTTCGAGTTTGAGTTTGATTTTGAGTTAGAGTTTGAATTGCAAATCGAGTGAGACTGTGAACGCGAGCGCGAGTGGTTCGACGAAGAGTCAGAGGCAGGTGAAAAGAAAGAAGTTACAGAACCCGACGGCGAGCATAGGCCTGAGTCGGACGTGCTAGAGGATGATTCAGATGAACGAGAATAAGGTGCACTTGGGCTCGACCATGGAGGTGTGGATTCTTGATCTTCAAGATGTAGGATGCGATGCGCTGGCGGGAGGGTAAGTGGGAATGCGGTCATGAAGTCGTCAGGGTGTCGTGGAGTTGTCGATGATTGGTTATCGCGCTCATTTTGGCCGGTCTTAAGAAATTCTAATCTTTTATTCCACGTTCGGAGGTTGTTTACACATTGATCTGTGAAGGCCTTCATTTCTACGTACGCGTAAACGTGAGAAACGCACGTTACGATATATATAGAGGACGTACCTGGGATTGCCTGACTCGTGAGGTCTAGGAGAGGTTTTGCGAATGCGGAGATGAAAAACACTTGAGCTTTCGCTTCGTTGATGGGAGAATCATCCGATTGTACAGTTGTAGGAAGATCCAGAAACTTCTCATAGAGGGCCTGGGAGGACCACTCTTCCATTAACGCTGAAGCCCAATGCTTCGCGACATGATATGGACGGCTCTAGATGATAAATAGAAATCAGTCGATCATTCAAGGCTAAACGAGTGTGCAAAACGCACGGGATTGCTAATGTCCGCACACTTCATGAGCGTCTGGCAAACGATAGACTGACGGGAAAACAATGGTACAACTTGTCCGTTAATGACTCCCTTCAAGTTCTTCATGAACAACTCATGCACACTCATATCCGTCGCAAGAATGGTTTCCCAGAGCAAACGCCGCACACGGAACCCTGTCTTTGGATGATCAAGCACGACTTCCAACCCATGATACCTCATTACGCGCAGCAACAGCTGTGAATGCATCTGCTCAAGCGCCGACTTTCCATCATACACCTCCGAAAGCGGTGTCGATGCGTTTTTCTAGAATACCAATAACATATACGGGTTAATCAAGTTGGATTGGTCATGAGACAGGGAGGTGGTCAAATGACTGACCATGAACGTATTCGTGAACCCTGGATGACCAACATCATGTCCTATCGCAGCAACGTACAGTACGAACAGTTCGTGCAAGCCCAGACTTGTTATCAACGCCCCGCTATCGAATTGACGACTGCAGACCCATTTCCGGCCCGGTTCATACAGTAATGATAACGGAGGAACCATGCCGGCGGCTCGTAGATAGGAGTAGACTGCCTGGAGGACATCAAGAGCATGCTCAAAGTTGTGGTACGAATTCTCAAGACGATAGATCCGACGTAAGTGGTATACGAATGGGGTGATTTGATCTATAAGCATATAGATAAGGATCTGGAGAGGCGGGATGGAAATGGAACTCCGGAAAGGACGCACCCATTGAGACACCGATGGCTTCCTCCATACCCTCGATACGGAAAAGCGCCTGAAAGAGGATTAGCGTACAAGCTAGTAATTCCTCTTCTGGTAGCTTGTGAGGCTCAAAATCCCAGGTCTCCATTGAATTGATGAGCCTGGACCGAGTTTCCGGTAAGAGCTCAGTAGGTATGCTGGGCATAGTCAGCACCTGATGATGGAGTAGCAGAGCGTAGACATACAAATCTAAGCCCTGTTCATTCACCGCATGAAGCGTAGAAGTGTACATGTCGACCAGCAGTTCAGCAAATTCGGTCCTGAGACACAATACATTTAGAAAAAACTTGGAGCTGAAAAAAATAGGACATACGACAATACATCTCCCGAATCACCAACCCAACCCTGCCCATGGCCAGTGTTCTCCATCGCAAGATGTAGCCCGCCGACATCTGCACTCCTTCTGCGCAAATGGTGTCTCTGGGGGACGGGAAGGAGGTGATGGCAGTCCATGACGGCAGGACACATTGACCTGCTAGGTATTTAGGGTATACAGTCGCCTGGAGCTGACGGGTAGATTGCTCGGAGGGGATGAGTGCCTCGATCGCGTGGTGCTCTCGTGGCTGCCGCGTGGATTTTTGTATATGTACTGATCAAACAAGGGACCCCGGATACTTCATCCACCGCCTCCATACTCGGCAGCCTATCCTCCGCTAGACGCTCATTGCTGTGCTCAGGCTGGACACGAGGTTGACAGTCATTCCACGGTACCGACGGCGTCAACCTGGTCTCCGACGGTCTGGCACGTTTATGACCTTGCGGGTTTCCACGTAGCTTCTTTCGTGATCAAGGGAGGCACAGGCCTAGCCCATACAAGCTAGCATTCACGCCACCTGTGATTAATCCCAGCGTCCAGTATCCGGGGTCTCTTATAGCCGGCCATCATGATTTCCGGACTCTGCCCGATCACGGTTCCGCCTCCTTTGCGTCCTGGAATCTAACTATCCTATGTACTGACCCGCAACACAGCTTTTTCGTAGTTCGCGTCACTACTCGCTCCTCTTCGCCTCATCTGTTGCTCCTCTTCGCGTTTCTGCTGCGCTAAGAGGTGCTAGGCACCGACTATCACACGACACCTGATATAGTATGTAGTCCGAATACTCTCAGAATAGCAAGACGGCCACGTCGCCGGCTCTTGCGATCCAATACCATTAACGTTAACAATAGCTATCTATCTATCTCTCCGAGCTAGTGATGGTGAAGCCGTAAAGGGCCATACGTACAAACACCGCTCCACAATTTCCTTCGTTTCCCGGGTGCCCGATTCCGGATCCTGAAGAATGCTTCCCCCATCTCTAAAAGACTCTGTGGACAGTCCGAAGGCTCATTAGATTCTCCGGCGTGGTATGGAGAATAATTCCAGTTATGCCGATTTGAAAGCCGGTCTACCGTTGCATCCGATCAAAAAATACCGAGAAGCTGTGCTCTGGAATTGCACCTGGAAAGTGGTTCACAGCTACATACGCCCTTCACATATGACTTCCAAGTATTGATGATGACTGACATCATATTGAACAAGACGGTGACCACTCTGAATTAAAGGCTCCTCTTTATCCGGCAGAAACAACCCTCAAAATTGCTCGAAGTACACGAAATGGAATTAGAATTAAGGTTCAGAGTGTACATTAAGAGTGTCAAAAACCATCAGAGTTGTCTAGAAGCCAGCGGTGGTGAGCATTACGCCTCTCAAAAGATCGCTTGAACCAATCAAGCGACTGAGTACCCATCCATATGAACGAAATCGAATATCTTGACCCTCACAAACGGTTCCGATAATGGTGCTCTGACAAAAAAGACAAAGACCAAGAAGCTACAGCTGGAGAAGCAGAGTTGGTACGTATTGAAAGCCCGAATGGTGCGCGCACGTCGACGGCAACTCAAGTTGACGAAAAAAAAACGCGACGGTAACCATTCAAAGCCTCGCTTTAACCACCTTCTCTTCCTGATCCCACAAACTCCACACAAGCCCTTTCTCAGGACCCACACCCCTCTTTGCCACCTCTTCATACGCCGTCTTCACATCATGTCCCCCGTACACCCTCTCCATCTTCACCCATCCCTGACAATCCTGCATCAACTCCTTCCATGCCTTGTTCTGCTTCCCGAATATCTCGTCTATGGGAAGTTGGCGCTTCCGCACGTTCAGCCATTCAACCATGAAGAAATTTTCGTAGTGGGGCCAGAACTGGTTCATGTTTGTGTTTGTGGTGGAAGTTGAGAAGGCGTTTGTGCTCCATTTGACGGAGGTGGAAGAACCCGGCGAGACGTTCGTCAGACCGAGGCTAATACATGAGGCTAGGCGGGGCCCGTAGGGTGAAGCGAAATAACCATGGACACGTGCATTAAGCGCGTCATTCGACGCGACATCAACGTAGATCCACCTTTCCTCTCTACACCGACACTGGAACGTGTCGCCAGATGTGAACGTGCTATACTCAAGCACCTCATCATAATGCCCCAAACCTTTCGTAAACTCCAAGTTTCCACCTGACGTGAGACCTACTATACGCACATTATGCTTAACCTCGCCTCGTGCGACGCGCTTTTTGATAAGGTACGCGAGGCAGAACGCGGTCTTGGAAGATGCGGAGGATATGAGGAAAACAGAGGCCCCCCCACGGTAGGTTGAGGAGAAAAGCCAGTCTTCACACCAGTATGAGGTCCAAAAGAGTGGTCGGTAGAGCATGGTGAGGTCTTCGATAGTTGGGTTCGATGTGTATTGGGGATCGGCGGCGCACCGGATAATCTGGTTGTATGGTCGGCGATCTAACCTCGTCGTGTGAGTAAATATAGAATCGAGGAAGACGTGAGCGATGTACCGGCAGGTAAATGAGGCCGGGGGACATAGAACGCGTATTTGTTCACGTCCGCCGGGGAAACTGCAAGTAGCAGATATCGCGTTGGCGCAAAGTACCCATACACACGCTCTCCCTGCTGTATCTTTGGATGACTAGACTCCACAACCGTAGCAAAACCCCACACAGGGATAACCCCATGCGTTTTCGCCGATACATCCACGTCTCTCGCCACTAGTACATCATGAAAATCAAAGTACCTACACGCACACGCACATGCGGACAACACCTCTCAGTACTAGTGAACTCATCCGAATCAAGAGAAGCTCAAACAAACCGGAAATGCGGATGCTCTCCTAGAGCCTGATACGTGATGTTGTTCGTGGAGAACCCGAACCTGTCGATTTGGAGTATGACGTGATTAGTCGGACACGTTGGCCTGAGTGATTTGACGAGAATCGGTCGGCAGGGGTCCTGTCCCGAGGATGCGCGCGGTACGCAGAGAGTGAGATTGTCGCCAGACATGGGATGTAGCCGTTGAAAGATTAAGAAGAGAAGAAGAGGCGGGGAATTCAGTGGACTATATCCGGACGAGATGACCCTGGATAGTTAGGAGGTCAGACCCGGTATTCATGGCAAGGCATTCAGATCAGATTTTTCCGAGTGTTTTTCGTAAGAAAGAGTCGACAGGTAGTTGGAGATCATGTCTGTCGTAAGCCGATGATAGTTTCCCCCCGTTTTAAGTAGAACAGTTATGGGTAAGATTGGTGAGAATATGTTTACGTAACATGATTGTTTGTGGCGCTAATCCTTGTTCTTCACAGCCACGCTTCAGGAAAAGCACTTCTTGAGCACTTGACTCTTCAGCCTTTGAGACCAGCTATTCAACTCAGTCCTGCTTATCTCGCTGATGTAGGGCCACCATCAGTTACGAAGGCAAGACATTCCGAAACCCTTGCGATTATAGGATGACCCGTCAAGGGAAATGGCCGAGAGCGCGTACATGAACGTCTCACCTGTCTCAACACTCGCCGATTTTTATTTGGATGTGTAGTACATTGGCGAAATTATAGTTCACGCGATGATTTCTATGTTAGGTCAATGATTATACTCAGTTTCTTCCCTATTCTCATAATATACAAATCATAAGGCCGACCTAGCACGAAATTTGACAAAAATACAAAGAAGATGTGCCGCTCGACGAACCAGATTATTACGCACAATGTTAACGGGCTTTTTGAGTCAGCGGGTGTCATTGATACTTCACTTTCTCCGCCAGGCAATCTTCGATGGTCTCGAACAAATCACTTCCCGAAATCAATCCGAAAAACGCCTTGATTCTATATATAACATTCGATCTGTGATCTGACATTCTTAAAGAAGCCGTTGGTACAAACCTCGTTCCCATGATCCTATCACTGGTGGCTGCATCGCTTGGGTGGCCACATTCTCGGTGCTTTCTTGAAGCGTTCGGAACCGATGATCATGGAAAAATCAGTGAATTCGAGCGATATCGGCGGACGGCCTTTGCAGTGTCTTGACGCCCGAAATGTGGTTCTAATATGGAAGAAGCTCTAGCATGATTGAATCCTTTGGGCCAGTCGTATTTCACAAATAGACATTTCTAACGTGTTTTTTTGACTGACAACCCTTTCTCCATCGAGGTTACAGTTTCACTATGTAATAAAGAGTTACATTTGTTTTCGGCAAACGATTGTGGGATTTGACATTGTCCAACTAAAGATACCTGTCTCGTTTCGTAGCCCTGACTGTCACAACGTGAACTCTATAGCATCAGTCGCGCTCGCTTGACTTCGCTTTGGAACGTCGGCATTAGTCGGCATGGCGGCAAAACACCATCTCAAGATGATCTGAAGTACTTCTATAATATGCTGGCAAAAATGTTTCGATTACTTCATGCAGAACTCCTATGGTGTTTCAATCTGAGTCGAAGCCTTGTTTGATGTGCGTCAAGTTGGGGTCGAAGATTTGACGCGTACAAACTGGATGACGGAAGGGTCGGTACACTTGTAGTGTCCAGGAACTACATTTTATGTAAGCTATAGATGCATGGGGATGAGACGGAGATTGTGTAATTATATAAAGACACCCAATGCCACAATATTGTCAGGGATTGTGAGATCAAGGAGCATGTAGTCGAAGCACCTATAGCTACACGACAATATGATGTTGTCGGAGAGCATCGATTAACAAAGGTGTATATATGGGATTATGGGGATTGGTAATATCAGGGAAAAGTACTCCATTATCGAGGGGTCTCCATGAATGTCATCGTCCGGAGCGTTGGAGGTCAATCGTAGAGCTCCTCTGCCCCGTTGGCGCCCAGAAGTCTGGGTTTTCAAACTCCGCAGACTTGGGAACAGACGATATATCCAAGATTTCGGAATCAGGATCAGAATTCAGGTCTGAACAATCCGATGTGACTGCTTCCGATATGCCCTGTCTCTCCATGAACATGTGCAGGACACCAATTTGCTCGTTAGCAAACTGAACTTTCCGGCACGCGAGTTTGACTTGATCCTGCAATTGCCACCAGAATAATTTGCTCTCATCCACCCTCATCTGCGCCAGCTTTTCTCCAGCATGCAAATACCTGAGATATACCTGCCCTAAGCCCTAACCAAATGTGACTAAACCTAACTAACCCTATTCACACTAACCCTTAACAAAAACTCTAACTGAAACTAACTGGAAGGTGGTAAACAGGTTTTCATTCATAGTATATACAATGACAATGTTAAAACCTTAATATGGACTTGTGGTGTATTGGTTATTGCTGTGATGTGTTCTCTGTTTGATGCTTCAAGAAGTTGTGGGTTCTATCCCATTAGAGTGGCTTTTTACTAGTAATGCATTAAGATCAATTTTATCAACAACATCATTTTCAACCCTGTTTCTCCTCAGACTGTCTGGAATGTGCTGAAGGAGGAGGGGTATCAGTCTGCTACAAAGAGTTACGCTCCTATGCTCAAAGCTAGACATTGGCAACTACAACTTAAATGGGCTTAAGAGCATCAGAACTAGACTGTGGAGGACTGAAAAAGAGTATTGTGGACAGATAAGACAAAGATTAACAGGATTGGGTCAGATGGAAAGCAGTATGTGTGGAAGCTATAAGAAGAAGGCATGTCAGACTGAACCACTACACCTACTATAAAACATGGAGGAGGGAACAATCTCATGGTATGGGGCTATATGGGTTGGAATGGGATGAGAAAGCTGGTAGAGGTGGCAGGGATCATGAATGCAGAGCAATACTGTGAAATTTTGGATGATGGAGCAAAGGAGAGCTTTGAAAAGTTGGAGATAAAGGAGGGTGCCCACTACTTTCAGCAGGACAATGACCCCAAACACAACTCCAAGAGAGCTAACAAGTGATTTGAAGACAACAACTTTGATGTCTCTGGTAACCAGCCCAATCCCCTGATCTAAACCCTATTGAACATCTCTGGGAGTACCTCAAGAAGCAGCTTAGGCAGTATGAAACACCTCCTCATGGTGTGCATAAATTGTGGGAGAGGCTTGCAAAGAAGTGGGATGGAATACCAGTGGAGGTATGTCAAAGACTGATAGAAAGCATGCCTAGAAGGATTCAAGCAGTTATCAAGGCAAGTGGAGGACATACAAAGTATTAAATATTAAAATTAGAGATGCTCAAAAAACTGTCCCAATAAGTGAATATTTTAAAATGGCCATTACTCCATCAGTTTTGATTTAAATTACATAACTAAAATGCAATTTGTAGCTATGATGTCATGGTACTTTACATGATTTAACCAGTATTTTAAATCTTTCCAATCCTTCATGCCAATGTCATCTCTCAAAAAGTATAAAACATTGGGACACTTTTTTGAGCCACTATATATTATATTTTGATTGATTAATTAGATTAGCAGCATCACCTGATGCTGTCCTTATACTGTACTTATTTATATAAGGCAGTACCTTACTTCATACTTTGTAAACAATACCCACAACTGGTTTTAATTTATGAGGTGTAAATTCTAAGTTGTGTAACCCATGACAGAAATGTTCCAAAGTCAAAAAAGTATTGACTTATTTGTGAAACAAGATCAAACTTTGAAAAAGAAGTTCACTGCCATAAGGTGCCATTAAAACATTACAATTTTGATGTTCACCTGCCTCAATGGGCACTATTGTGACCATGGAAGATCAGGCAGTCAGGCCTAATGCCAAACCAGAGTTCAATGGAGCACTTTTATAGTGCTCCACATAGAACATCAGAACTTGCCACATCAACCTATGGTGTGGGGAGAGAGTGTGTAGTGATGCCAGGAGGGCTGCCAGCAGCCACTTCCATCTGAGCAAATGTAGCTGGTATGGAAGCATTGCCACTAAGGGCCCCCAAGTGCCCTCTGCAAGGCTATATCCAAAGGTAAAACTGGAAGGATTGGCTGTGTGGGAGAGCAAAGGAAAAAAAAACCCCTTTATACATATCCATAGTGCTATGGGTGGAAGGCCTCAGATCCTCCTCAGTGACCATAAGAGAATGTCAGGGGTCTCCCATATTGACTACATCTGTAAGGAGTAGTGATGTAGAGCCTTACAGGGCAAGGGGGTCTGTTAGACTGAGATTCTCTGCATTTATAAAAACAGAGGATGTTGGTAACACCTCTGATATAGACAGTAAAGCTGTCCCTGAGGATATCCTCCAATGGAAGGTGCTGGTGTTCTGGCAGAGCCAGGTTGAGCTCACAAAGGTCTCAACACAAGAGTGCTTAGCTGCAAGAGTGGCTAAGCATATAGCAATCCAATGGTCACTAGGGGATGGAATAATTACAACTGACTCTATAAAGTTCCTGGAACTTTATATGGTCTTCTTAGCACAGAAAGTGACTGAATACTTCCAGCAAAAGAAGTTGCAAGGATCTTAGACATCCTTGACATTGTCATCACCATTTTTAGAAGTTGCTTTGCTACCCCCACCTCTCTGGTCAATGAGAGATTGACATTCTTGCAGGCACCATAGCAGACTGTGGAGATGCCACAGAAATATATGGTGCAACAGGCTGCAGTAGACCATCAGAGATGGGCTACACTGAGCACATTAGTAGTGACTGACCTGGCATCAACTGAGAACAGCTCATGGTGCAACATAGATCTATTGGGCCTACATAGAGGGCATTGACATGGAAAGACCATATTGTTCTACAGTAGTTCCAGAACAGTGATTTGGAGGACTTTGGACAGTCCTTTGTAGATGATCAAGGGGTGGTGTTTCAAGGAGAAACCACCTACAATATGTGGCTAGGAGGATATATCCACTAGAACATGCACAGCCAATAAAAACTGAGGAGTGTGAGAGTTGCTCACTATCAGAAAATATATGTGCAAGAACTAGTTATAGTCTGGCTGCACATTTGGGGCAGTCAAGCCATGGAAGGAATAACCCTCCAATTAGGCCAGATCACCTAGGTGGAGGTGAATGAGACTCAAGGCAAAGATCATTCAAAGGAGACCTCAGCCTCTCCATCTCCTGAGTTGTGTTGAGAACCATTGGCCCTGAGAGGTGGTGGTGGATGACCTGGGCAGGAGCTGCCTTACTCAGGTTGAGGTCCACTGCTGTCTCTCTCCCAAATCTAAAAGGACCAGGTGGTCCTCCCTATGATAATGGAGGAGATGATGTGGACTGCACATCTGTGGGGTAGCCAGCTGGTATAAGGAGGACAACAGTTCTCTCAGAGAGACAGCCATGAAGGTTTTCAATGCCTCTACAACCAATTGTTCAAGGGAGTGATGGAGCAACTGCTCTCAGTCTAACTAGTCATACCAGATGGACATAAACTCAGAAGGAGTGATCCATCTAAGGCAATCACTCCCTACACTGGATCAGCCAAGTTCTGTGAACTTGAAGATTGGCTTATGTGCATTTGCATGTTCTATGCAGTGGCTCAATATGGTGGGGATGGTCACAACTGTAAGAAAGTCCTGATACTTATGGACTTTCTAGCTGCAGGAGGGCTGAAGTGATATCTGTGACATGTTCACAGGACCCAGTCCTACTAGTAGTTTGAGAACAAAATTCTTAGACTGTACAATTGGTTCATACAACCTTTGACAATGCAAAATGCCCATGACCTGTTCTGCAATGCAGTGTATGTAATTAAAGAGGGAGTGCAAAACTTCTAAAATGCCCTGTTAGACCATGCTCAAAACCTAGCTGTTTTCTAGACAAATTCACCATTTGTGAGCAATTCTTAGAGGGAACACCCTCTGACATGCTTGTAGCATTAATACACAATGAGGGGCTTGCTCCTGAGATGAATACCATGGAGAAATTTATCATGAAGGAATTTCTTATGGAGGCAAAGGCCTATGAAAATAGTATAAAGACTGTAGCACACTATTTAGTGCATAGCATAAAAAGTTAATCTGGGCAAACTTTGTTATTGGCTGCAACACAGTCTCACAAGTTTTAGATGGTATTAGCCAAGTAAATAGAGCTAATGGGGCAG
Source organism: Termitomyces sp. DKA64 (assembly GCA_017657295.1). NCBI lineage: Eukaryota > Fungi > Basidiomycota > Agaricomycetes > Agaricales > Lyophyllaceae > Termitomyces > Termitomyces sp. DKA64. Next base: position 2,421 of record JAGGAV010015611.1, on the reverse strand, counting down.
GGATCCCATCTGCAGTTGCTTGGAGTGGTGAAAAAGCCAGCAACATGGCTGGCCTCAAAGCTACAAGCACTGCAGAATGGTGGAGGCCAACAGCCTCTTCAACCTACTAGTGTAGTACAAGCAGTGAGAATACACCTTGCTACTAGAAAGAATGTTGTGGACATAGCATTGGGCCAACTAGACAAAGATGCCAGACAATCCACAATTTGCTATAAATACAAAAAAGCCAGTCAATTTGCCCAGGAATGCAAGGAGCTGAGTAGACCAGCTCCTCATGTATATGCAAGCAGCACATATAGCCACTCCCTTAGACATAGGTGATGCCAACAATGAGCAGGACAATGAACCTGTTGAAGCCAATGGTGAGCATAGGGCTGAGTCTAATGGGACTTAGGCCAAGGAGGAGGAGTATGTTGAATTTGAAATATATAGTAATGACTATTATACTCAGAGTAGTAACAGTGAGGGATTATTTGCCCTCACTGCAGTCCCCCTCACTGAGGTCCCTATCACTGAGAGTAGAATGCAAGAATGTACTAATGAGATCCACATGTGCAAGGTACAGACCATGGCATCAAAAGAAGCCATAAAATGGTCAGTCCCACCCACATAAGACAAAGAATGCCTTATTACTTGGGTAGACATTGAGTAACACAAGGCATGGATGTTGTGGGACTCAGGGAGTACAACCTTGGGCCTCATACTGTCCTTTGTGCATGTGGTTGGAATACATATAGCTCCATTAGCCACACTGATCACATTGCAGCTAAGAACAATTGAAAGTTGTTCCATTGTAAACTACAGAGTCTCTGGTAAGTATTACAATGTCTATGTAGAAATTGCCAATTTTGACTGCTACAACATAATTGTAGAGATACTGTTCATAAGAACACATATGTCCTCTTGACTTTCAAAATGACTAAGTGGTCATTAATGGAGTGGCTACTTCAGCTCAGTGATAGGAGTTGGAGGACATGGATGGCTGCCTGCAGCAGTTCTATATGGCAGAAAAGTGCCATGATGAGCAGCCTTGATTAGTGACAGTCATCCATCCCTGTTGGTAATGAAAAATGAGTATTATGATATTCTTCAGGAGGAATATTAAAAGGTACTGTGACCCTCATAAGCACTAAAACTGGATGAGCAGGCACTGCCAAAGGTGGAGGTGTTGCAGCAGTTTGAGAGGAGTGACCAAAATAATCTCTCTGATACAAGGGATTGGAGGATTTGGGACAGACCAATTCCAAAGCTGACACTTGAATGGGTGTACAATCCACATATGCCACTAGAATGGAATCAGGTTATCACAGGCCTGACATGGCAAGAAGAAGTAAGATGTGCAACTCCTGCTGCTGAGATATATCAAATGGATAAGATATCTAAGCCAAGTGAGTTTAAGTATTTATAAAACAGACAGCTCAGTAGGACAAAGTGTTGTCCTGCACAGATAAAGATATCAGACAAATCTGAAATTTGCCTGATGGCCTTGTGAGATAAATACAAAAAAAGTATTGCCCTCAAAGTTAGCTAAGAATGAGCAAAGTCTTTGGATCAGACAAGAGAAAAGGAAGGATTGACCTTCCAAGTTGACCAAAGACAATATACTGTGTCTTTGGCAGTAGTGGTATGATGAATTTTAGGACATTTTTAATGATACAAAGGAGGAACTTCTCCATAATGTGAGGTCAACCATGAGATAAATTTCATAGGTAAGACCAAACCTTATTTATACTTCATGCCAAGGTGTCCCAAGTCACTTCAGCAGTAGTTGCAGGATAAGATAGACTGCTATATGCATACAAAATGGTGGAAACCCTGTGCAGCCAATCAGACTGTACTATTGTTATAAAACATTCCTAAGAAAGGTAGCTCCTTGTGGATGGCATTGGATGCTTGACAATGCAATAATAATGTGGTTAAGGACATTACACCCTTATTTGATCAGAAGGTCATTAGGGAGGATATTGCTTGCACATCTATAAGGCCAAAAATTGACCTCATAGAGATATACAAGCAAGTCAGGATACATACCACAGATGTACCAAAAACAGTGTTTATGACCATCACTAGTACATACTACAATCATATATTGCAGATTGACAACTGTAATGCACCAGCTACACTCCAATGACTGATAATATCCATCTTTTGAGACATCATTGGAAAATGGATGCTGTAAGGGAACTGGTCTTTGTACCATCCCATCCTTGCCTAGCTTGGTCCAACAGGATTGGCACCTCCATCTAGCCAACCTCTGGACTGCCTAGCCTCTTCTTACTCCCTCACTATCTTAGCTCCTAGGCCTAATGGGTATATCTGCAAGGGCAACCTCTGGAGGCTGTGGCTAAGTCACACAACTAGCAGAGGGAGATCCAAAGTCTATTCAGTACTGTACAAGGGTCTATGGACATAACTACTCAC
>JAGGAV010015610.1:0-44034 GCA_017657295.1 Termitomyces sp. DKA64 | reverse complement strand
GGGCCTAGGCTTTCACATGATGGGGCTGTGTCAGAGTCAGGTGCTGCATCAGATAAGATAACCTGAGATGGTGGTAACAGTGCTCAGTGACAAGTGGGTCTTATCACTGACTGTAAGCTCTCTAGCAACATCCAACCATTTGGTCTGCCCTGCTGGTCCCTTGTCTGACTCTTGGTTGCCTGCTCAACTCTCACTCATCACTGGTGCTTGCTAGCCTTGTGGAAGGAGTTCCACAGATGTTAAGTGCTCCCCTTACATGCACTATTGTTGTAGAATGTGAGCAAAACAGCTTGCAACATTTTGGGTCTCAATTTTTCTCATGCTTTCTTCATTGCTGTCAAATAATTTGATGAAATCTGATTAACCAGCATAGTATTTATATTTTCATGTGCCAAACAAGTACTTGATGCTCTGGATTTTTTTGGGATGTATCCTCTTAAAAGGCATCAATGTGGTCCTGTATTAAACTTGCTCCATAAAATCAAGTTCACAGTGAAATTTGGTGACTTGATAACCTCAGATGAGTGCATAATATTCCAGCAGAGAGCTAGCAAATTCAAAGTCAGGTTCATTGCTGAGCATTATTTGGCAACACCAGGTGAGCATTGAAATTTGGGCATTCAGCATGGATTTTGTCTGTGTCCTTGTACCCTCTTTCAGCAAGCATGTGAGTCATTCTCCTAAAACATCCTGGATATTTCATGTTGAAGGTAAGGATGGTGAAAGGGCAGGAAGACATGAGAAAACATGTGTGAGGGGCACAAGAAACCATTTCAGGTCCACACAGACACACATGATGTACCAAACATGAATGACTCAAGCAACTTTATTGACATCCCATTCATCATCAAAGGTGGGGTCAGGTCCAAAAAGATTGGTGTAGGCAGAGCCAGCACATACCAGAACAGAATCTGCATCAGTAGTACAAGCATCACAGGGCAGAGTAAAGGAGAGGGTGAGCCAGATCAGGGGTTCTTCATAAGGTGGTCCTTGATATTGTAAGGCATGTCATAGATACAGGCCATAGTCATGATGATCTTTCCTGCAAAGCAATGACAACCATCAGACTTGGAGTCACATCAGCAATGACCCTTATCATCTACCAATGGGGTTGTCAGATGTAGCTGAGTTTCAGCCTTAAGCAGCAAAAGCTTCCTCTGGCTTGATTTTGATAGAGCCAGTGATGGCAGAGCTTGCAAGCATCTCCTTGATCTTGGCAAGATCAGGCTTGGTGGACTGAGCAAGGATGCTGAGGTGAATTGTATGGAATGATTTGTCAAAGTTCATGAGTTTGACATCCTTCAACTTGGTGTCTTTGACTTTGACACCAAAGGCAGTGAGTTTCTGTTTATGAGCTAAAAGTGCATCTTCTACACATTTCAAATGAGTCATCATGTTATAATGAATGAAGTTGTAGTCAACTTCTGAGTAAACACAAGAAATGATAGCCATAGCCCTTTCTACCTGTTTGAAAACATCAAGGTTGTCAAAATGTCTATTGTGATATTGACCTGGTTGAATGATTAATATGCATGCTCTCTTTTCCCTTACATGAACAAAAATATCCATAATCAGCTGAGACAGAATCAGCAACCATTAGAGATGGACCTCCCTCAGCATATGGCTTGGGGGATTCACCATCTCTGAGCTATTAAGATGTCTGTCAATCATGTGCATAGAATATTGCTCATCATGAAATCAAACCACAACATGCTGAGAGCCATTTGAAAGTTCTTCAATGGATTCTCAATGTTGTCCTTGGTCCACTGGCCTTCAACAGAGTACCATCTGGTTAACCCACAAATTCAGTTTTTTCTCTGAAATTGGTCCACACAGAAACCTTGAATACTATCTTATCTAGAAGTCTGCATAAACAGAATCCTTGATTTTATCCTGTGCAAGGTGCCATTAGGATTTTGGCCAAATGTCATGCAGAACCATACTTGGACATGTGGCAGTAATGTGTTTTACCATAGGCTATATTAACACAACACCATAACTATGTTTGTTTGTAAGTAGGCCCTGAGAAGCTGTTTAATCAGTCTATCCAGAAAATAGTGCATTTCAGGGGCTTGAACAATGGCAAAATCACAGTCGTAAATAGCAAATTTTAAGCACTTATAGAGCTCATGTGGTGGAGAAATGTTCGAATCCTTGTCTGTTGATGGTGATCAGTAGCTCAAGGGCATAATCATGCTCTATCAAGCCAATTAAGCCCTGCCACTAACATTTATGTCTTGTGCAATGTTCAATGACATTCCCTCGTCACTCTTACATCCCGGTGGAAGCATGGAAAATGGCACTGGGGATGTACAAAATGGTTTTACTGTTTGAATTCTCTATCATCAAAAGAAGATGATCTTGAGAAAAAAAAACATGGTTACTGTATTAGACGGAGTAACACCGACTGAAATGTGTAACGAAACTAATGATACTGTAAACTCGCATGGCATGCGAAGGTTTATGGATGCTTATCAACAAGGGCCTAAACGGCCAGCAGGCATTCTGGGCTGGAGAAAGGTATCATGAACATAGAGTGCTACTACCAGAATCTCTTATGAAAAAACTTAGGAAAATGGAATGTCATAACTGTAGAGAGGCTCTGATTCACGGTTATTCTACATCGAGTTTGATTAATGATGCATCTGGACCTTGGTCAAGTTGAGTCACGCCACGTGATGTTAGCGCGTTTTACATGAGCTTACATACACCCCACACGATTTCCCTCACGTGATATGACTGACCGCGACCCAGTCACGCTGCCCTATCAATCTCGTTCAACCACCATGTCGACGACAGACGCTGACGAGGTTGCCCCAAAAACACAAAAGTTTGAACCCCAGGAAACAGAAGAGCATGCTGCTGTCGCCCGGGAAAGAGCTGAAGGCGTATCACAACCAGAGAAAAAAGCACCCGTTCGGAAAGAACCTGTTGCATTGGTACGCGAGACTGGCAGATCGCTATTGCCGTTTTCTAGAGTACAGAAAATCATTAGAGCAGACAAGGTCTGATCACAAATCGCGTATGATCCCTTCAGTGGCTCATACTTGTACAGGAGATTCCCATTGTCGCAAAAGACGCGACATTCCTGATTTCCCTTGCAGCGGAAGAGTTCATCAAACGCCTCACAGAGGCTGGAAAGATGGTTGCGGAACGAGAAAAAAGATCTACCGTCCAGCATAAGGATATTGGTGTGCCCTGATTTCTTGATTGATTATAAGGAGTGATTGATGACACAAGCCTTTCTCCAGCGACAGTTGTGCGCAAAGCAGACGAGTTTCTTTTCCTTGAAGGTGAGTAATTGATTTTCCTGTGTAATGTACCCTTCACTGCCGTGGGCTGGAATAGAAATAATACCATGGGTTTCAGTCGATCCTCCCGCAAAGCGTAAACTACGAGGTATGGGAGCCACTACCGACAGGGAACAGCAAACGATGCACCAATTTGTGATCAACCCAAATCGTTCCGATGACAAAGGAGTCTCTGATGATGCAGATATTATGATGAATGAGGATGGTACAATGGGTATGCAAGGTGTAGACTCAGAGCGAGATGCTTTTGAATGAGTTGAATTTTCTCAAAACATCGGACGTCCTAATTCATGGCCGCAGTGCCGTTCGAGTCACATGACTGTTAGTGAGGCTCCCGGGCCGTAAATTCTCAGAGATGATCTCGGCGTTGTCACAAGTACTGAGTACATAATCCTCTCTGGCCATTGTTCATCACGGCCATTGACGAATTTTCCTAGACATTTCGATCAACGCAGTGCGACAATCTGTGCTGAGATGAGAATCGTCGCCACATTTCACCAGCCCTCGTCCGTCCTGGGATCAGTAAAATGTCAACTTTCGTCCAGGAACCTTGAGCATCTGGTCGTGGCAAAATTTAATAGACTTGACGTATATTCCCTGCAACCTCATGGCCTACGACACCAATGTGGTTTGGAGCTTAGGGGTACTGTAGCATCTCTAAAGAGTGTTCCAATTCCTGTGTGCCCTGATTGTTGCAAGCCTGTCGAGTTGGTACTGACAAACTATCTAGGGCTCCATGCGGTCGAACCTTTTGCTTCTATTGAGCCATCCTGACCCAGAGCTCATCTTTCTCGCATACTCAGAAAACTCATCTGGAAGTCAACTCACGGCAACCAAACAACTTACACTCCATGAGCGCACCCCGCGGCCTGCTGAATACTTCACCGATATCGTGATTCACCCATCGGGGAAAGTGGCTGTAGCCAGCTGTTACGTTGGTAAATTGAAAGTTATCAAATTGAAAGCGGGTAATCACGAAGAGGATTTCGATGTTGTGTGCGTTCTCGAATGAAACCACGCCCTCACGATCCTCATGTTCGCTTGGTTACTTATTCAGATTGCGCGAGCTCAACCTCCTTGGCCTTGAATTTTTGCCTCTCCAAGAAGACGAATATGCGCTGGCGATTCTCTACGTCGACTACCAGGAACGTGTGCAGCTCCTTGCACGCGACATCCTACTCGAGGATCTGGAATTGTCGAACAGCCCATCCACAGTCTTAACTCCCACAGTAATCTCAAAGAAGGTTGTTCCCTATCCCGATGAGCTTAATCTCAAGCTGTTCCCAGTCCAGCCGCAGCTGGTCGAGGATGGTGATCTTGACGACGGTTTCTCGGGAGGAATGCTTGTCATCGGTGGGCGGAAGATATTGATGTATGAGTTGGCGAGCTCACAAGGACAAGCGAAACAAATGTTGAAACGGAGAAGGTTGGAGAAGAAAAAGAAGAGCACGGACGCGGCTGACTTCGAGGAGGCGTTAAGTAAAGAGAAAGAAAGAGAGGGTAGAGTGAGAAAGGTTCAGGGAAGTGTAGTCTGGCCATGGAGTGAAGTCACTGCGTGTGTATCTGTTTCTCGTATAAGCTCACCCTTAAATACTATTAACTGTCTGTCAGAGTTTGTGCTATTGACCTCGTCCCGCGTTTCATTATTGGTGACTACTATGGTCGGCTTTCATTGCTGTCCTTAGAGAGTGTAAAGGAGAAGGGTTTGATTCTAATCCCTCTCGGAGAGGTACCGGTCCTTGACCTCTTCCCATATCGTCCACTCATGTTTTGCTTGAAAAGGCATCACCGGCTAATTCTTTGACATACCTCACATCCCAGACAATTTATCTAGGTTCTCATCTCGGCGACTCGCAATTATTGCAAGTTTCGCCTACGCCTGTCTCTTCTCTTTCCAGCCCCACTCTTCCAATACCATCCGACGTCAAGGCGGTCACGAGAGCTGGGCTTAGCCGTCCCTCCAGTAGTAAAGAAATGGGCCGAGCGATCGATGACGAGGATGACTCCGTTTCCACAAAAGGCGTCGTGATCAACTCAAAAGGATCTTTCATCACTGTGCTTGACACCTTCAGAAACATTGCTCCTATCGTTGATGCTATCCTGATAGATACCGATGGCAGCGGAGAAGTAAGACTTTCTATGTCAAATGAGAATCACAATTCTCATCATCCCTTTTCATAGCGGCAGGTTGTCACTTGTTCTGGAGGAGGGAACAGAGGTAGTTTGAACATAGTAAGGAATGGGGCCGACTTCCAAGAACTAGCATCTGTGCCAGGTTTGACGGACGTTGTGAGGTTATGGGGTATTCGTGATGAGTTTGAAGACACGTAAGATGTTTGTGCATTCCTAGCCACGTTCTGCGTTCTCATCAATGTTTCAGCCATGACAGCCACATCGTAGTCTCGACCCTAGAGAATACATATCTTCTCCGAATCAACGACGCAGGGAGCGACACAACTCTAACCTATGTCAAAGACACGGGCTTTAGTGAGAATTCTGGCCTGGTGACTGATGTTCCTACTCTCGCGTTCGGCAACGTTGCTCGTCGCGTCATCGGCAGTTCAGGAAAGCCCGTGTATCAGAATTCGCAATTCGTGGTGCAAGTGACTAAGATAGGAGTGATGATGTACAGATATGATATCGTTTCACGGGTGTATGAGAGGGTTCCTGGTTCCGATTTTAAAGTTGCAGAGGTAGTAGCAGCCGATCTCAATGCTAGCCAAGTCTTTCTGGCGCTAAAAGGAGGAAGACTAGTGGCTTTGACAATTGAAGACAGATCTTTCAGAATATCAATGTACGCTCTGATTGCCCTTTTTGAGCACCTACTTTGACTGACACCTCACAGAGACAGCGCAGTGGGACAAAACCCTAATTCGCTGGAGATCAGTTCGATATCTTGTGCTCCCCTTGATCCTGCCAAGCCATACACCAACAATGTAGTGGTGTCATACTGGGACACCAAAACAGTAGAAATTTTCACCATCGAGCCGCGAGGATTTATTTCTAATGTGAAAACTCCGCCTCTTCCTGCTATTGCTCGCTCTGTGCTGCTCCACAATTTTGCACTGGACAAAGACAGCCCTCATTATTATCTGCTCGCTGGATTGTCGGACGGCACTGTTGCTTATTTCGCCTGGAAGGATAAACAACTCAGTGACAGAAAAGTTGTTCCTCTTGGCCACGTTCCGGCCTCCCTCTCCGCGTGTCAGATTGACGGAAAGCGATCCGTCTTTGCGGCGGGTACCAGGGCTACAGTCTTCTCATGGGAGAAGAAGCGGCTTCACAATTCGCCAGTCATGTTGAGGGTGAACACCTATTTTTCTGCTACCCTTAAATATCCAGATTTACTTACTTTTTGTTAGGACGTTGTTACTGCCGCTCCTCTGAATACGACGACGTTTCAGTCGTCCCTGGTTCTTGCCACACCTACTGCACTCTTCATAGGTCGAGTGCGAGACCTTGATAAAATCCACATCCGACCTGTAAGTCCTCCCCAATTATCTTATCCATTGCACTGATTATATATGTCGAAGATTCCGTTGGGATTGGATAATCCATTTAGGCTTACCTACGAGCCCACCCTCAAGGTCTTCGGGGTAGGAATTGTCAGCAACAAACCCAATAGGATAGGTGACATTCAAGAGACTCAAAGCTCATTCAGGCTCTTCAATGACACGACATTCCACTGTATGTCAACAGCTTCCGGACATTGCATTAATTGATGGCGATTTTAGCACTTGCCAGCTACAACTGCGAGAAGGACGAAAAGCTCACGGCTGTTGCTGCTTATTCTCCCAGACTCGACGGAAAATTGACTCCTGTATTTTGTGTCGGTGTCCACACGGATACAGCCGAATTAGAGCCTACTGAAGGAAGGATCCTTGTTCTATCTGCCGTACCGGCGGGGGGGCCATTGAAGACTTTGAGTTTGCATCTGTCCCTCCTTGCTGCGGCAGACGTCGAAGGATGTGTCTATGCTATATCCTGCGTCAAAGATACGGTTATAGCCACGGTCAATTCTTCGGTAGGGGCTGACTCAATGTCGCAGCGCTTTCGCTAAGTCTTGAACAGGTGATATTATTCCAACTTCAGAGTTCGGACGATGTGTTACGCTTAGTACGTCTAGCCGACTGGAATCACAACTATCTGGTCACCAGTCTGGCAACGTATCGCGATCGTATCATTATAGGAGACCAGCTCAGCTCTGTATCTTTACTCGAAGTAACCGATGGAAAAATACAAAATCTTGCAAGGGACTATGGTCCAAGATGGCCTGTAGCTGTGGAGGCATCAGACGGAGAAAGCATTATCGGCGCCAATGTGAGTGTCGCTTCTTCCTGAATTACTCCAGATACCGAGCATCCATAGTTTGATTTGAATCTCATAACATTCAAATTGACGAGGACGCTTGATCGACCGTCCCTAGAATGTGATGGTAACTATTATCTGGGTGATTTTGTTACCAAATTCATACGTGGTGCGTTTGTGAACGTTTTTCTTCTCGCTTCTCCTGATTCCATCTACAGGCTCATTGACTTCGGATTCGTCAAAGAATACAAATTTGGATGCTACACACGTCTTCTTTTCCTCCTCAGGTCGCATCGGCGTCATCGTTGAGGTTACCGATCCTTCGTTATCATTGCACCTCACAGCACTTGAGAGAAACCTCGCTAGTGCTGTTCCAAGTCTGGGAGGAGCATCACACACTAAGTCGGTCCATAGTAGTAGCAGTCTATGTTATATGTGCCTTATCATATCCCACAGGTTCCGTGCGCCAAAGAGCAAAAAAGGCTATAGTGATGCAGACTCTACCGCATTTGGTTTCATTGATGGTGATTTTGTGGAACAATTCCTATCATACTTGAGTACTCCAGACGTTGTCAAAAAGATCATGGCAGGGCACAGCGATCCTGAAAGATTGACAATTTCAGCCGAAGAGATACAAACTATTCTGGAGAAGCTTCAGAATCTTCATTGAAGTATGATCACATTAATAGCAACAGGATGATATTGACAACGTCAATGTATGTACTACTAATTTACGGCTGACTAAAGAAGAGGTAAACCCGGGTATTCGCAAAATAAAAGCCACAGCAATGCAGATCAAAGGGTTCCCCACAAAGACGTTATGTACCACTTGAGATACTGCCACAGAGTCGAAGAGAACGTCTGGGTGTCCGAGGTTGTCGTAGATTGACCTGCGTTAAAGTCGACATCAATTGGAGGTGCCAAATAGAAACCAGACACGAGGACAAGGTAGCTAAAAAAGGACTAGTTACTACACATCAAGCAAGAAAGATGTCAAAATACACACCTAAGAATAAGTATGCTACCTCTGTGATAGTTGCTCTTCGCTTCGATATACGTATAGGTCATCAAAAACATCGACAAGATGAGCGAGACCACATCCCAGCGGGGAAAGGTAAGTCTTTTCGTGAAATGAGTGACAATTCATAGAATCGATCTTGGACACTTACGTGAAAGACTTGGCAACTTCTCCCGCAGACCCTTGATTATACCAAGCAGAGAAAGCGACCATTGCAGGAATCTGAAGCAGGCAAACTTGCAATGCATACGCAGATCCAATTTCCATGCTAATAACGAAGACTTAGCGCAGTGTGCTGACATTGAAAGACGGATCCGACCTGAGGGCGATATTGTTGTTGAGGGCGAACGAAATCGCATTCATAAACTCAGTGGTATTAGGGACCAAAGCGAACAGCGTAACACCAAGGAATTTTTCATCGATCCCAGAATCCTGAAGGATAACATCCACTACGTCAACAAGCAATTCTATTGAACAGTAGTGATAATGATGAGTATGCTCAATTAAAACCGGACACAGCATACGTACCTGCGATGATAGCATACAAAGCCGTACATGCGAGCAGTACGCTAGCACTAGTTGTACGGCTCCAGGAAGGTGCGTCATGTCCATGTCCATGTCCCCCACCAACTTCCTCGTGACCCCTCGACTTTGAGTTGGATTGTGCTTGCTGGTGTCTCAGTGCACTAACCGTTGCCACTGCGACAGCTCGTGTAAAGTCGTCCGTAGTCATTGTCTGTGGAACTTGTCCTGTGTCTTTGACAGTGCGATCCACTGTTTCGAGGACAGGAGCAAATTGAGATATTGGAGGCTGAGCGATAGAAACACGACGAGGATATGAGGATGGAGAGAGGGGGCTGCCCATTGATTGAGAACTTTCTTGACGAGTCAATGGTTCTTCCATTGGGGTCGAATGTGGCCGGGCATCACCACGAGGAATCGGGATGGCCGTAGAACTTGATCTGATATGAAGCGGAGGACCACGCTGTGATGTGCTGGAGGGATGGCTTGAAGAAATAATACGGTGATATATTGATGTACGATCCCGCGAAATATCAATTGGATGTAGAAGAGGTCCGGGATTTTGCCAAATTTGAGATGCATGGGTACGGAGGGAAAACCAGAGGCCAATGAGGTAGGACTAGGACGCAGTCAGTAGGAGTAGTCTATGACGTGTACATTGTACTTGCAAAGAGTAGCACAGATGCACAAAAGTACATGAGTGTTTTGACGGTGGATTGATAGAACGGATCAGTAGCAGGATCCGGGTGCTGGTAATAACAACGATCGCAGACCCACGGCGCATCTTCCGGGCCCCTGGGTTTAGTTGGACATCCTTTGCATACAAGTTGGAACTGTAGCAACACTGAGACAAAGAATTCAGAACTCAAACAAGACCACGCACGTCTCCATAGGTCTGATAAAATAGAGTCGGGGCTAGGGCCCCGATGATTGCCATGATCAACATCATGCTGGTAACCCCAGCGCTCTTAGCATTGAATCTTTGTTCCTTGCGCCGTAATGCACCGCTAGCCATACTTATACCGGGCATAAGCAATACACCAGCAAGCAAACTCCCAATTATAGAGCCTTCTACAAGCCTGCCTTTGCCTTGAGTGAGAGCGATAGCATACAAGATGATCTCAATGATGGAGCCGAAGGTCGCGTTGATGACGGCTCCCATCCCTATGGACGACTGTGCAGAGATGGAGGCGACAGCCATACCAATAAAGTATGAGAGAGGGATGACGCTGAGGAGAGAAAGGAAAAATATCAAACTACGGGAGGCGATCCTTGCCAAGAAAATGGGTACATGTTTTCCTTCATGCTCCAGTCGTTCTACAATTGGAAGAAGTACCATACCGTCAAAGATCACGAAGAAAACAACGGGAAGAAGGTTGATGAAGAGAATATTGATACCGCCGATAGTGTACTTGTAGTATTGAAGTCCAACAGCACGATATGTACACAGAAGGACCGTAGATGGAGAACCAGATGGTGCCAGTTGGCCTACAGACAGTCTTGTATGCTTGATGGAAAATTGCGGAGCTTGAGTGCTGGGGACGTCGGTTGTTCCAGCCTCGGTGTCCTGAGAGGATTCCTGCGGGTTGGAGGGCATGACAATGGCTGGCGGTGCAGCGCAGAACCGAATGGAGGCGGGATGTGAGAAGAGATGCTTAAGTAGAGCCCAATTGAGTCTAGCCATAGGGATGGTAACGACGAGGCCCCAGCAAATGAGACACACGGCAAGCATGAGGGGGGCAATGATGGTAATAATTGCAAACCAGAAGCATACTTTACCTAGCAGATCACTGCCAGTCGTTTTGGAAACGCCAATCGAGCTCGTTATGGACAATGATCTTACCAGTGTGCGCGCGCCGTAAGCTTTAGACGAAGATGGGCCATGCGGACGAAGAAGATGCGTGTTTTCGCCAGGAGTGTCAGAACTCCACGAGATAGTTGAGGTGTAGTGTGCATTGTATGTATCGGGAGTGAGAGTTGGTTCCTCGGTGAGAGGCACGCCTCTGACTGTGGACACTGAATCAGGATGATCAGACGCTGGTGGACGAGGTGAACCGCGGATTGTGTCCTGCTCGTGAACGCTCTCGGCATCTTCATTGGCAACAGCCTCGTCTGTTGTCTCTATAGTTTTCAGATCCCCTTCGACGTATTTACCAAAAGGCCACACAAGATACCATCCTAGACCGTAGACAAGGGATGCATAGCGCTTTCCACCTCGGGGAACAATATAAAGAATAGCGGAGACCGTGACACAGACGAGGGCTATCCACCACCCGAAGATAAGGACCCAAAAGATGTTTCCTGGGAGAAGGTGTCGTTCTGCTTGGGCTGAGGGCACCAAGTGAAGTGCCTGATCGGCGACACGATCAAGAGAACGCGTTTTTTGGTACAAAGCAGGTTTCCATATGGGAAGCCCGAAAGGATGTTGGACGTTAATGAGTGATTGACGTTCTTTGAGAGTGATAGGGTCATCCTCGGCGCCAGAACCTTCACCATCTTCGACTGTATCTGCCACTGTGGTAATGCCCTTGCCGCGTCGAGCGAGCGAGGGGGAGATGGAGCCAGTATCGTTTTCATCTTCCTCGTCACCATTGTCATCGTCCTCTTCGCCAAGCACTTCTCGGCAATGAGCGTGACCAGTCGCGTGAGAGCTGCTGGTGCTGGTAGCCCGCAGACGGGCCGATTGGACGGAGGGGCTTCGGACAGAGATCTGTGGTGGGGGGCTGCGCAGGCTAGACGCGGACGATGTGGAGCTTGATGGATAGTAGGACGTCCCCTGATTATGGTGCTGCGGGGTATCTGAGGCGGACCACTGGGAGCCGTGGCTGAGGGTGCGCTGGATGGGGGCTGGAGTGGAGAAGAAGGCTGGGTCGCGACTGGCGTCGGCGGGCGAAGTGGGGACGTGCGAGGGCATTGCAGTCGACGACGCGCTCGACTATTTTGGCCACAACTTATAAGCTAAAGTTACTTATTGTAGGCCAGCAAGGCCACCAAGGTTTCTATTTATATAACCGTTCGCAGCAACAATCCTCGGCGAAACCCGGCCGGAATCAAATCGCCCCTTTGCGCGGGAGAAGCTTCGCAGCTCTTGGCACAGATAACATATGTAGACAATGAGCCAAAAAAACCAGACATAGTCATCTCCGTGCAAGTTTCTCTCGGAGCTCCGCGCCCTTTAGCTTTGCGCGTAGATACTCCAAGCGCACGGCATATCGTTCTCCAACTTCCGCCCTTCGTCGCTGGATATCGTCCATCTCGTCCTCTTCCGTCCGAGGCGGAGGCAGTTGGTCCTCCTGCACAGCGCTCATAGTGACGTGACTTCTAGCCAAACTTACATTCGAAACGCTGCCGACCCCGAGATGTCCGTAGCTCGCCGGCAACGCGGGTACCGGTGGGGCTCCATGCCCCGTCTTCCTCTCTTCAGCGCCTATACTAGAGAACGAGTTCTTGCGACGAAGTGATCCTGATCTCGCCAAGATGGGCGATGCAAATTGTCCTCGAGAATGTGCCGACTTCGCTACTGAAGAAACAGAGGTCGCTGACCTCAAAGACGTCATGTCGCTATCAGCAACCACGACACGTCGCGGTGTTGTAGGCGACATTGTGGTTTCTCCCAAAGTGTTCCGGTGTAGCTTCGCGAGCGTGGTCATCTCCAGTCCATTAAACGCGTCCATCAACCTCCTTGCTTCTGCTTCAACCGAGGATATTTCCTGGCGTATCTCCCTTGCTGTCTGCAAATGTCCATCGTCCAGCATATCGGCATGGAACGCTGAGGTTCTATGAGTTTCGCCAGGTAAACGGGAAGGGAACGACGAGGGAGGTGTGGCCAGTCGACGAATGCTGGGATTCGATCGCGAGATACTAATTGGTGGGTGTGATGAGTGATCCGTTTGTGATCCCAATCCCGTACGAGAGGAAATAGAGGCATTATCGGTCTGATTACGTGATGTTGTTGTGCGGACGGATGCAGCACTCGATTTCTTGCTTGGACCGCGTTTCAGGATGTTAGATGACATAGAGAATGTACTTGAAGCGTCGTTGAAATCGTTTGAACCGGCCGGTGTACGTCGGCTTGTTGCACGGCGAAGAAAACTGGTCATGCCAGACGTCACCGAGCTTTTCGACCGTACAGACGAAGATCGGTTGATCTGGACCTGGAAGTTCGAGAGGGGTCGAGCTGTTTTGGCCGAGGTGTCAGACGTGTCAGGTAAACATGGACACAGTGTGGCGTGCTCACGCTTGCCCTCATGCGAAGGAAGTGTTACATGCGGAAGCGGTCGAGAAACAGGTACCACAGGACTCTCGGTTGGAACGGTGTTGTTGGTCGCAAATCTTTCAAATAAGTTCTGCCGAAGCAGTCGGTATTCGTCGTCACTAGAGATAGAGAAAATGTTCAAAACAGACTCTGATTCACTGATCCGGAACTGACTTCAAGAGCCCTTGAGAATTTGCGGCAGCCAGCTCATTGAGCCGTTGAGCAAGGGTCATTCTGAAGAAAGTACCATTTTAAGTTTTTCCCTTTGTTCAACACCAGGTTGAGTAAAGAACCATTACGCACGTTACATTGTCACTAGGTTGACGTAATGGGGAGAAAGCATCTTTCGAACTCTGACTGTGAGGGCTAATAGCATACGAAGAAGAGGCTTCAGGAGATAAAGATGAGACTTCAGGAGATGAAGATGGGGATGGGGTATCCATATTCAAAGGTTTATGTGTGGTTTTGGGGGAAGAGCCCGGAGTTGGCGACAGTTTATCCGTCCGGACGCGTAGAATGCTGGGTCCTGCCATTCTAGCGCCATTTGAGTTTGGTGACAGTGGACTCGGCTGCCGGATGCGCGTGCGTACAGGAGAAGGCGGCGTTGGATTCGACAGTATTTGAGCGGCCGGCACGTCCTTGGTAGTGAAGCTCGGGACCGGGCCGCGTTCTTTTCCCTTGTTCTTACCGTACTAGAGGCAAAGGCTAACCGTGAACTTGTGATACACTTGTTAAGGACCACTTGAAACATGACGCACGAATCTGGACCGAATGACGCCGGCTACGGACTTGTCGTTAGATGGGTGGTTCTCCGAGTCATCGGCCTTTTTGGAGGAGAAAAAGCCCATCTCAGCATTACGCTAGCGGGCAGGGCTTGAGGGGGGAAGACTCAGAAGACTTTGGACACGAGGAGGAATTGAGGATAGGTACCAATTGTAACCGATCAGTTGTATATCCATGTCGCCATCAAAATGATCCGCACAGGCCAGGGAAACTTGAATGGGATCAAAACAAGTATTGGGGCATGATGTTGAATTTTGTGTTCGAGACGTATTTACATCAGTTCGAATATTCAGAAAACACGCGCGATGAAGATTCTTAAATTTCTTTTTACCAAAAGCAATGACCTTAATCTGTCACAGCAATTTGAAATTCACACCCAATTTCTCAAAATCACATCAGAGGCAACTTCACTCGGTGTTAACTTTTTTATTTTGGCAATCAACCCTTCACGCCTCTGAGAACTCAAATTGTACGTAATTACATAAGACTCTATGGAAAAGGTCAAGGAGAATGGTGGCGTCGCCAGCAGCCTCGCGCACCACGAGAGGACCCTTGGTTCCTCATTTCTCCAAGCCTTATAGTCTAATAAATGACCTATTGTGACATAAAGAAGAGAACCAGTGAACTCGTAGTCAAAAGATGTACGGATCAGGATGACTAACCGGCCAACCGGTGGAGAAATCGAGCAGATTGATACCAAGCTTTAAAAAGAAAGAGGGAGATTGTGTTAATAGTAATTTTGTTGTGGTGCGGATTAGGCCTACCCAGCTTCCAGACGCGTTGTAGTAGTCTGGTAAAGAACATGTTATTTGACGTATACCAAGATGAATCGAATCAATGCGTACGATAAACCAAAACTGTACCATCGTTGTCCAGCATCAAATCTTGTCCCCCTGGGCCATATATCTATGAAGAATTATTCTAATTAGCGCAGAACTTCGGGGCTGCTATGTATGTGTGAAATACAGCATCATAAGTTTGAAGGACGAGAGTTCCACCGCCGCTGGTAAGAGCAACGCCAGAGGAGTCGACGTAAGGTCCGCTCACACTATAAGAAATCTGACTGAGTGATATGTACCGCCGAGGAGCAATATTACATACCTCGTGGATCTTCCTACCCTAATATTGTATGTGCTCGAAGCGCCCTGGCAGCACGTATCCCAGGAAGAGAAGAGGTAATAGTAGCTACCGGACTTGTAGATGGCGCTGGCTTCGATAGCCCCACCATTGGCCGTGCGTTGCGCCAGAGATACGACAGACGTGCTCGTAGGCTTTCCGGTCGAGGAGCCCAGACTAGAATGAATTTGTGAGTTTAGAACTGAAGAATCATTCAATGATACAACGAACGTCATGAGCTTAATACCAGTCCAGAAGCTTCCGAGAGAAAGGTACCAGTCATTTCCCTCTAATGAGCGAATCAACTACCAATGCGCAGTGGTGTAGTCATTCATTCCCTACCGATATAGAGGCTAGACGATTATGACATCGTATGAACTCCCGAAATAGAATGATAGAGGCCATCGTTACTTACTTGGGATCAATAGCCTTATTTAATCCAGGTTGGTGAGCCTTGTCATAATGAAATATAACCACAACACACATTGTAGTTGTTAGAGCTGGACGTTGAGGTCACCAGACCCTCGTTCTCCCAACTGCCTGTACAATGATTACCAACGAGAAGAGATGACATCTGGTTTCGCGCAACTTACCCGGCAGTCCAGTGGATGACTTCGCAAAGAAGATTGCAGACTACGATCATCAGGATCGCATCGAGTAGGACATCAAAGTTACATACATTCTGCGAGCCAAAAGTTGAGGCAGAGTAGTAAAGCTGGCTATCGACATCAGAGAGCATAGGGCAAAAACAGCTACAGAAGATCTATGCCTCACGTAGAATTCCCCATTCTTGTAAGTACAATCTGGTGCCCAAAGATTTCTGTGCCAAGGTGAGGTGCGGTGCCATTCTATCTGGATATAAAGACGGTACCTACCCATTGCTTGTACCGGTGTACGCATCAGTCCAGCTGGCACCATTAGGCCACACACGGCCGACGAGAGTCCACCTCGTACGATCGGTGGACGTGCGAATTTCAATACCAGGAGCAGTGGCTTGAAAGTTCAAAATCGCATGTCAATTTACTAGAAGACATAACGATTACGAATGTGGCTTACAGAAAATAAAGTACGTTCCAGAATCGTCCTTGCACATGGTCGGATCATGCACAGAGATATCGCCGGTAACAACACCGGGCCCAACAACGGCGCGACCGACAGCTGCAAGGAGTAGAGGGGTTATTAATGACAAGAAATGCATGCCGGACCTTTCGACTGCCCACCAACCCCATAGAGAACCGTTTTTATAGATGAGAGCAGGGTAATTGTTTAGACAGAAAGTACCGTTAGTCTCGTTCCCATCCATATATGTCATCCTTTTCGCTGATCTACATAGAACTTCTGGGGTTACAAGGCTTCCAGATGTACCTGTTCTTGACGTTGCTCGTAGAACACGTCTGACCACCTGAGCACGCTGCGTACCATTGCGAAGTGGTACACCTTTTCATGAATATCAACTTTGCGGGAGCAGTGAAAAGCTCGTAAAGACCAAGAGCAAGTCTTGACCAGGTGGGATGTTTTTAACACTGTGGGATATGAGAAGGAGTCTAGCGTCAGTGTCGGGTATTCTGATTACTCGTAAGTCCATCGGCAGGGAAAAGTCTTGTGGCAAGCATCGTCGACTTTCACAAGTACAAGCAGGATGCAAAAATAGCATAATCCGAACCTAATGGACTCAATGAACAAGCATCGGCCAATTTGACCGGAGAACTTCGCGTTGGAGTCAGCGATGACTTGAATATATGAACATTTTCGTCTACGTAGAAAGCGACTGTAAACAGGGTCAGAGATCTACAATGATCGCGGGAAGACGCCGAGTTCGAATGATCGGACCAAGGATGATCCGATTTATGGAATAAATTGCTTCCGCTACTCTCCTTTCCTCGTGTCAGTGATACTTATCAATCATGATATTTGGTAGAAAAAATGGACAAAGGATGTTTTTTTTTCGTAGTTTCTGTGGGTGTTGCCCCAGGCCGGGACCCCCATGCACACGTCTATCCGTGTATGACTTTGAGGTGTTCACTGAAACATCATAAATTGTGGAGTGGTTGATCGATACAAGAATCACACAAGAGCCATTATCATGAGAGGCGCGTGTATCTGCGGAAAAAATGTCGTCCCTTCCGGAGCCTGAGACTACGCAGGTGCATAGTCTAAACAACAACCTGCACGGTCACATCAGCCGGTGAAGAGAAGTCAGCAGATATAGAGTTGGCATACTGGCCAACCAGAGGAGAAATCAAGGCGATTGATCCCAAGCTGATATGGTCAATGGGAAATTGCCTATGAATTAATCATGAAAGGCTTACGAAGCTTCCAGACGGTGTATAATAATCTGGCAGCCCAAAACGTTATTAACTAAAATTAGGAGATAAGGATTGCAGCATACGGTATACGAGGATCGGGCCATCCACGTCAGTCATAAGATCTTGACCACCAGGCCCAATAATCTGCGAGGTCGAAGAAATCAGTACACTGACACTTCCTATTTCGAGAAAATTGATATAGGCTCTCGTACGTTATCATGGCTGCCTAGAACGAGAGTTCCGCCACCGTTCAGAAGAGATACACCAGCTTGATCAACATAACCACCGGTTGGGCTTCGCTTAGTGTTCGCATCAAAGATAGTTCCTCAGTATACTGATTTCTGACCTTGTAGACCTCCCAACCCTGATATTATACGTGCTGGACGTGCCCTGGCAGCAAATATCCCAGGACGAAAACAGATAATAGAAATTGCCAAATTTGTAGATATTGCTGGCCTCAATGGCGCCATTGTCAGCCGTTCGCTGCGATAGCGATGTAACAGCTGAGCTCGTTGGCTTCCCTGTCGAAGAACTCAAACTTGATCATGCGTTAGCGAACGTGGAGCGAACAGAAGTAGGCAAACAGATGACAAACATTTCGAGCTTGATACCGGTCCAAAAACTACCGAGAGAGAGGAACCAGTTGCTGCCATCTGTGATTCAACTCGTGAGTCATGCTACTTGTCGGTAGAATAGGGTTGAAGAGTTAACCGATGAAAAGACTGAGGTGTAAACATCGAATATCAGGATGACCAAAAAAGTGTTGATAGTCCTTGACTCACTTAGGATCGATGGCCTGCATCGCACGTCAGTGAATCATATACAAATGGAGATATTGAACGGTCACGTTGTAGTTATTGCTGGAAGAGGTTGAAGTGACGAGGCCTTCGTTTGTAAAACTTCCTACTAGACTTAGACATTGCTAATGCTTTCACATGACATGGGACTCACCAGGCAGCCCAGTAGATGATTTGGCAAAGAAGATAGCAGACTAGGGTAGCAAGAACAGTCAGGCGCATGCCACCATAGAAATGACATTCAGACATTCTGAGAGCCAAATGTCGAGGCCGCATAATAGAGCTTTTCCAGGTTGTTAGTCCAGAACGGCAACGTCAATATCG
The DNA here is from genome assembly GCA_017657295.1 of Termitomyces sp. DKA64. NCBI lineage: Eukaryota > Fungi > Basidiomycota > Agaricomycetes > Agaricales > Lyophyllaceae > Termitomyces > Termitomyces sp. DKA64. The sequence continues at coordinate 25,294 of JAGGAV010015610.1, read as the reverse complement.
CAAAATCTCACGTAGAATTGCCCATCGAGGTAAGTGCAATCAGGTGCCCACAGGGCTCTATAAGGCGGCTTCAATCTCTCGGCGGTGACCAAACAAAGAAATAATTTACCCATTGGATGTTCCCGTATACGGGTCAGTCCAGCTTGCACCGTTGGGCCAAACCACTCCCCTATAGGTCCAGGCGATGCGATCCGGTGAAGTTCGAATTTCGATCCCCACACCGGTAGCTTGGGGAAGGTGTTTGAGCCAAGCGGTCACGAAGACCGAAAGGAACTCACAAAAGACGAAGTAGGTCCCAGAATCATCTTTACACATAGTTGGATCATGGACGGCGGTGTCGCCAGTTACTACGCCGGGCCCAACCACAGCGCGTGCGAAGGTAGCGAGCAGTAGAGGCGTCAAAAAGGAAAGCCAGTTCATCTTAGATGGTCTTTCTGCTCTGTGATACTGTCAACATTTATAGGAAATCGGATCGTATCCCTTGGAATAACCGATAATATCCCGTATCGGTGGTCACAACATTGCTCAGAGTAGAAGTAAAAATTACGGAGATGACAGAGGCTTTACGCGGACCGTCAGCCCTCCGAGGTGTGTGGGGTAAAGTCCACGTGAAAGTATCAAGCGCGATACACCGGGCGAGGTGTGGGACTATTCAGGCAGCGATCACAAGCACAAGATACTCGTTGAGTTGAGACGTCGAAGACCGGATATAAGTAAACTGCAGAAGGAAGTTCGTTGCACAGACCCGAAGTTGCTTGCATAGCTGCTGGATCCCCCAAAAAATACTAATGACTTGGTAAAGCCTGAAGCGCACAACCATGTGCCTTGAAATGTTACAGGCAGATTTTCCGAAATACATCACAACCACAGGAGAAAGAGTCCTTGAAGGCACGAATTCTCAAGAACACAATTAAGAACGCGGAAAGTGCAAACACACGTTGTGTAGATTGCTTGAGGACAGATTTCCAGAGAGGCTCGAATAGATGATGTATTAGTCTCAGGGCTGCCAGTCAAAACATGAAACTCCGAGTCCCGACATCCTCTTGTGACACTTTTCTACTCGGATATCAAGCTGCCTGAGAGTCAAGGAGCCCAGGCTCCAAACCCCGTGGCCTAGCAGAAATGCTTCCAGTACGAACTCCCATCGATAAACCATCTTTACCCTACTGAAGCTCCCAATGGCCAATCCTTCCTCTACCATGCAAGCAATCAGATGGCATCCTCCTGCCTTCGATATCAGAGTGGAGTCTGTTCCTCTTCCTCAGTACGTGTATAATTATCGCTCTGTCGCTGATTAAAGTCTGAGTATGATCAGAATCCAGCACCCAGATGATGTTATCGTTAAAGTCAAGGTCAGCCCAACTTGCGTCATAATGCCTTGCTATTGTCAGATTAAGACGTTCGCGATAGCTCGCTGGTCTGTGTGGTACATAAGGCTAACTTGTCCTTGAATTCACACCAGCTCAACCATCTGATTCCCAGGCAGTGATCTTCATATCTATAGAGGACACGGCGGTGTGGACAAAGTGTGAGCATTATCTTGCCACTAGGATGATGTTTGAGGTTTCATGATTTTACAGTCATACATCCGGACACGAATTTATTGGAGAAGTTGTATCTTTGGGTTCGAGTTACGGATCAAACGTACAAGGACGGCCGAAACTATATTCTACCTTGAAGGTTGGCGACAAAGTTGTGTCACCTTTCACGAGCAACTGTGGGGAGTGCCAGTGAGTGAATGTCATCATCACGTTAGATTATGCATATATAACAACTTCGGAGTGTCTGTCGGCTTGGATACACAGCTAGGTGCCCAGAAGGAGTCCTGTTTGGGTCGGCTCTCCTCGACGGAGGACAGGCTCAGTATGTTCGTGTCCCAAGAGGTGGAGGAACGCTCTTCAACCTGACCAATCCCGACACATGGTCCTCATCACTTCCCGCGCAAGAAAAAGAGAGATCCTTGACTGGACTTGCCGATGCTTCCCTCCTACTGTTAGCAGATATATTGCCGACTGGTGTCTTCGCTGCACTGCAGGCTCTGACTCATCCAAAAGTGCAGCCTCTCTTGATAGGGCGACCGTGGCCTCTGTGCTTTTCCCCTGAGATAAGCACCGCAGAAAGCAATGAGGTTGGCTTGACTGCGGAGGATCGCGTTCTGACCTTTGCTATCATTGGTTTGGGCCCAGTGGGCATCTGTGCGGCTGTCAGTCTCCTCGACGCATTAGCCACGCGGAAAGCCCCCTCCCGTATTGTAGCCATCGACTTGCTTGAGTCGCGAAGGGAAAAGATGAAGGTAGTATATGACGCGATTGATGCGTCTGGCAAGGGAGCGGGAGAATTCGTAGTTCTGTCAGCAGATGGTGCGAAGGCCTACATTGATAAAACGACAGGAGGTATCGGGTGTACTGCGGTCCTGGAGGTATATATCTTCTCTTAGCCCAGTCGGTAGCATCGCTAATCATCTCCTATAGGTCGTCGGGCATCCAGATGCTTTGACTTCGGCATATGATCTCGTTCGTGCTTTTGGTGTAATTGTTTCAGTTGGAATGCACAGAGTGTTACCCATGCCATATACCGGTCGTCAATTGTATAACAAGAATGTCTCTTTCGATTTTGGTCGTTGTCCTGCTCGCGCCATGTTTCCAGCGGCATTTGATTTGTTAGGTAAGTCCCAGTTGACAAAACCAGGTGAACAATTTCGACATGTTCGTTTCCATAGTCAAACGCCAAGACGTGTTCGGCACAGTTGGAAAGCCAGCCAGTCTCATTGACAGAGTTGTCGGCTTCGATACGGCAGTTCAAAGTTATCGTGCATTTGACAAAGGTGAAGTTGGAAAGGTCATTTTCAACCCCTGGGATTGATTCAGGGAAAAAATAATCTGTACTACCGTTTGTATACATAAACAGCTATGAGGAATTCTCGATGATAGCTACATGCGAACGTTGACGTTTGGAAGAAGGAAGTTTCAAATGCATTCATGCGACTAGAGGATCAGCCGGTTTTGACGGATGTCTCTTATTAGATCTGAACGTATTCACAAGAAGTACACTAACCTTTGGCAAGGTACAAAAGCGGACCGCCAGCTCGTTACAAGATGCATATCTGAATGAGAGATTTCCTGGGTATGTAGGAATTTGGATCGCGGAATTTGGTGAGGCCAAGCAGTCAAAAAAAACTGCTATAGAAGAAACTCTAGGCGTCGGAGGGCTGGAAGATGGTTCAACGCCTGCAGCTGAAGAGAAACAAACGATAACAACTGCCAATTATGGTGATCGTCCTTGTGGACGCCTTGCACAACCAACACATTTGAATCTACTGGCCTCATGTTAGTGGCCTAGAACGCTTTCCGCTGCCTTCATGTAAATGATTTGTTTTCAATAGTGCACATGCTGCGTTCTCCCTCCCGAACTCGAACGCCTCCAAGTAGCCGGTTAACTTCAGACGCTGCTGCGAAATCACCAGCATCCCTTCTTGTCGCACCCAATCGTATTCGCTCGTTACCATCTTTATCTAACTTCCATATTTACAGTCACTCCTTAGAGTCATCTAATATACCCCCTGCACCCTCATTACCGACGCAATCGTCAAGCGCTGTTCTTGATAGCACGGCTTCATCAGTCATCAATCTGGATCTGAACGAGGGAATCCTGGTACAAGATGGCGATTTGGAGGCAGAGTATCCAGAGGAAATCAATGTGACGAACTTGGAGCCCAATATTGAGAGAAGCCACGAAGAATCTAAAAGAATGCTGCGCGATCATCTCAGGAAAACTCTAAGCCATACAACTACAAGATCAGGTATTGTTCTTTTGCTTGGATAACTTCACGAGAAGATTGACCATTTAGAAGAAGACGCAGCGATCTCTCACTCTCATTTCGAGGACAAATCGCAGGACGAGGATATCAAGTTAGACTCCGGTAATGTCGCAGACTTAATATTGATCGGGTGAGACTCATCATAAAATTCAAGTATCTAGATATACTCCCAGGCAGTACTTTGTGCTCACTGATGCTGGGAAGCCCGTCTTCGTCAGGTAGCTTTATTCGATCGTTTACATCGTTTGAGACTCATCTCATAACAGCCGACCAGATGGCGAGGATTCTGGGAACACGGCAGCTATTGTTGGCGTGATGCAAGCTCTTATATCCGTCTTTCTTGACGACAACGACAAAATCAGATGTATCAATGCCGGAAGAACGCGTATAACATTCGTACTTCGGCCACCGTTGTATTATGCCTGCTCTTCATCATGGGGAGAACCTGAATCAGTGGTGAGTTTACTTAGTTCAATTCACGGATTTGATCCCTCTCAAGAACGTTGTTGAAGAAAGACACGCTCACACCTAGATTATCTTCATCTTCAAATCTTGAGTATTGTCACGGCTGTGCAACTACGGCGGATATTTGAGCGGCGGACAAACTTCGACCTGGGACGACTACTGAATGGTGAGCATACTCTTTCGCACCTGACGCCACGCTGCTAATATCACTCATATATCGCAGGAGCTGAAAGTCTCCTTTTGTCCCTATTGATCCGGCTCGAGTTTGACCTCGCCATGAGTACATCGTCTCTTCAATGCCTGAAACTGGACCCAAGTATAAGGAAACGAGCGGCTGAAGCACTGCTATCTTCTTCCAAATCAAAGGACATCCTATACATCATACTTATGGCGGAAGGCAAAATTATTACTCTCCTCAGACCCAAAAAACACTCAATACATCCTGCTGGTAGGGAGACTGCCTTCGAAATGAGGGTTTCGATTAATTTGGAACTCCTTCAGACATCCACATCACTCTCAATACAATTCACTCACCCTCAATATTAAACTCACCTGCCTCTTCATCATGGATTCCGCTCTGCCTACCGAAATATAATCCATCAAGTTTTGTCAATGCCTACATATCCTTTCTGCGCCGAGATAATGAAGTTACCTCATCCCCAATCCGACTTCGACCTGAAGATGCCAACTCAGAACTTACTCCGACGCAAGAAAATGTGTTTCCACCGTATGTGGCTTCGATGCAATCGCGTCTCGCCCTGGTTTGCATAAGTGGTGGTGGTGACGTTGAATCCGTGCGAGGGTGGTGTGAAGCAGCAACTACGGTAGGTTCTATGTAATGATGTACGCCATAAATCTGCTTACGAATTGTACAGCGACTAGAAAAAGATGGTACTTTAGATGCCATAGTCAATGCACACTCATCCGGGCAGACCGAATATTCCGTTGGAGATTTGGGTATACCTGGACTTCGTCACTTTATTTATAAGTCACGGTCTCAGGTCCAAATCACGACACCTACATTCGAGGATGATCCTTATGATTCTGTAGGGGATCGTCGGAGGTAAAAACTTCAGAAGGATTTCTTGAGGTTGTTGTCTGACTCTAGCTTAGGTTGATCACCTTGTATCAAATCCTGCATGATGCAATCCACGCAAAATCGGGTCAAGAAGGGACTCTTAAACTTCAATACATTCGAACGGAGAGGGAGAGTGTTATGGGCTGGGTTTGTAGCAGATTCAAGTCTTCCTTTAGTCTGCCTCTGACCTGATCGCCGTAAATACAGATCACTCAACCGTTCGAACTCTACATTGCGTTGTCTCCGATGTTGCCGAAGGCGGCCGCTGTCGGGGCTGCCAATGCTGTTGCACGGTGGGTCAAGAAAGAAGAAGCGAGGTTGTTCTTGAGAGATGCGCCGGTATTTTGAATGTTTATATATTCTACTAGTTTGTGGCCGGGGAGGTCTCACTGCTACTGTGTGTAGTCTGGCGATGGTGGATGTGTAAAAAACCATCTCGTGTTTCATGTAAGCTGGTCACGACTGGTCACAAACTTACTTGTCACGAGAAAGCAAGTCTTTGAATTCATGTTCTGTTTGGCCTCCACCTCGCGACTGTGCGCCGCAGCACCTCGCTTTACACGCTCAGTAGTCAACAGAGCCGCATCTCGGCCTGTTCCTCCGCCACGGGGTATCGTCTTTACCTTCAAAAGCTCTACACAATTGCTCACCAGTTGAAAAACCTTCGAAACAGATAAAATCACCACCCCTGCAGATTTCCTAAAGGCGATTGGCCGTTCTTCCGAGTCTAAACTACAGGTAGAACAGTGGGATGCACTATGGAAACTGTCAGGGCATGACTTGAGGCAGAAGGGACTACCTGTTCGTGATAGAAGGTACGTTGAACTTCCGAACTTCCGAAATATAATAATATTAAAACACATCTTATATCGTACAGGTATATCCTATGGTGTATGGAGAAGTATCGTCGTGGACTTCCAATTGAATCTTTTGCTCACGAGCCCAGGCCGAAGAAGACAGTTCGGGGGTAAGTCATTTGTGGAATTCGTCCGCATCATGTTCACGCTTTGTTTTAGCTGGGGCCCATCGGTACAAAACGGAAAACGAATACGGTCAAGACGAGACAAGAGCAAGAAGTGATACATACGACTTGAGATTAATCCGTTGATAATATAGACGCTTGTCATGGCCAACTTTGAAACTCACTGTCTCTTGTCGCGATGCACAATATAGGCTATGCAAGAGCGCAAGGTAGATGAGCCAGACTGCTTCAAATACGGTCTGAATATTTTAGGACCGGAGAAGTGGGAAAAGAGGAACCTGGAAGCTGAGCAAATAGAGTACGTTATCACAATGCTTGATTCAATTTTGGAAAGTTTCTGGAGTCCTAGTGAGGATATCTTCATTGTTCTTGCTGCGTTTGCTCTGCCAGTGGAGCTTACCTGGCGGGCCAATCTCTTCGGACATCCTCCGTCTCCCTTGCCTATTGCGCTGTTCAAACTTGGGTGTCACCGACAGTCGCATACTCCGCCGGTACATCTGCTTATGCAACATAAGACGTTCCAAATTCCGAGATGCAAGTAGAGTCTGCACTTGTCCATGCACAATTTGGTTTTCGTTATGATTTCAGTGTGAATTCCAAAGCTTGATAGTCAATTTAGACGAGTGTGATCTTCGGGCTGATGATGATGTAATTTTCCGTATGTGATATGAATCATGACTATCGCGTCTAAAATCATCTAAAATCACTACGGGACATGATGAGGATTCACACACTTTCTCAAGCCACTTGAGTTCAGTCTTCCTCCTCTCCAGCGACATGTCTGGAAAGTCAGAGGATCATCGAAAGGTATTAAAGCTTTTTCGAGAACAGGTCTTCAGCGAAGGGATTCTTCGTGACGGGGATTCCGTGGGTACCGACGACGAAACTTTATTGTAAGTACAGTAACTCGACTGTTCAAGTGAGGGGTTAAGTTTTAGTAAAGGCGATTTCTGCGTGCTCGCAAGTTTGATCTGCTTGCAGCCAAGAAGATGCTCCAAGACTGTCAGGAGTGGCGTAAGACAGTCGAAGGGGTGGGGATTGATGAGCTATACAAAGGAATAGATCCTTTCGACGTGAGTTCTCTCTCAAGTGTCCCGAGTGTCATGATAAACCCTCTATCCTTAGTATCCTGAACGAGGGGCAGTTTTCGAATGCTGGCCGATGTGGTTCCACAAGGTGCGCTTCATTGAAGGTAAAATTCAGGGACATCAACATCGCTCGTGTAACAGACAGATAAAGTTGCTACTTATTCGAATAATGCGTTACTTGGATTCTGACCTTATCATCAAATAGAAAGGTCGACCTTTAAACATCCAATACTTCAGTGGGATGAATCTCCCGAAGCTTTACGAAGTTTGTACGCCTGAGAGACATTGGCAGAGTATCTTGGTCAATGCCGAGTGTGTGAGTGCGCTTTTGAACTCTCAGGGCCTTGTTTATGTAGGAATGGATAGCTGTCTCGTGAAATTCTGCCCGCTGCATCAAGAAAAGCTGGTCAACCGATAGGAACAGTTTTCGTCATTGTTGATCTGAAGGGGTTTGGGTGGGTCTCCATTTTACTGAAGATCATATTCGCTCATCTTGTCTCGTAGATTGTCGCAATTTTGGCAGATGAAAACACTCGCTCGAAAATCCTTTCAAATATCGCAGGATTACTTTCCTGAAACGTGAGCAGTCTGTCTCCTTGTATCAGTGCCTTTTCTTTTCACAGTTGGCAAAAGCATGGGTCAACTAGCGATTGTCAATGCTCCTTCCATTTTCCCTGCGATATGGTCCATAATGAAACCTTGGCTATCGAAAGAGACCGCCGACAAAGTAGACATATTAGGCAGCAACTATAAAGATGTTCTATTGAAGCTCATTGACGCTGACTGTCTTCCAAGTTCGCTTGGTGGTACATGTGAGTGTCCTGAGTACGGCGGGTGTCACAAGAGTTGTCCAGGACCTTGGATGGACGGCCGAGTTGGACAGGAATCTGGAAGACGAAAGACATCCTCCGACGCATCTACCAGGATGTCGATAGACAAATCTCATCGTCAAACGAGCTCGAAGGAAAAGCTTTCGCGTGGGACTCATGGGCCCAAATCAACTATCGTAATTACAGAAAATACCGCGGCAGATGGGGTCTTGTATCCGGAAGAAGCAAGATGAGAGCCCGGTATAAGTGCTCAATTTGCATGTTTTTGTAACAATGCTCGATTTACTGGAGATTGCAATTTTATAGCCTCGACTGCACCATTTTCTGTGGCACTCTACTTCCACTGACTGATTCTTTGTTCAAATACATTGCAGGCCGCTGGTGGTCAGCAAAAGTCAGCATACTTCAGATAAGTGTGGCGATGATAGTTACTAGAGGGCTATGTGACGGAAGTGGGTCTACAAATGGATGACTCGATTCCACTTGTTATCATCATGCTAAGTATATAGAGTCTAGATTGTTATATGTATTGACTGCAATCGAATCGGCATGGGTTTTTTGATGAGTGGAGGTCATGGAAACTCGTCAAATAATATACATGAATTTACTCATGTTAGTCATGGAAAGTGCTCGACAATATGATAAGGACCTTCGAGTCGACATACGGCTACGATGCAAGTACTCAACAGTTAGGATGACAAAACGTAAGGCAAAGTGAAAGTGGGAGAACCTCTCCTGATGTCAGACATTAAGGACCTACCTCTATGCTCCGGCCCCACACACGATGCAGAAACTGTGCGAAGAGAGTTCCAAAACCCAAAAACTACAAAACAAGCATGCCCACACGATGACGACCGCAATTCAGTACCGGCGTAGGGTACCTAGTCCTGCCTCTTAGCCCTGGATTGTGGCTTGCCGGTGGTATAAACAGAGTTCATTCATTCATTTTATGCTCGGGCCTTAGGCAAGCCGAGCCTGATAAGCGGCTTGGGAGGCCTAGAGCTCGGCTTGTAAGATTGCAAAGCCTAAACCACAAGCCTGGGCCGCGGCTTCTGAAGTGTCAGGGCTTGCACAAAGTAGAGAAAATTCTATGCGTACCAACAGCCTCCTACCCAGGCATCCTTAAGGTTGAAGGAAATCTCTACGTAGAATGAGTAAAAATATATCGAAGTCCCTCATCCATAATAGGTGTATTGATCCGACAATACACCGACAACCTTATTTCCTTCAACCTCTCAGTAATGCCCTGGCACAGAACATCTACAAATATTGTCAGCCACCGTGATGATGGTCACATTATTCCTGCCGCCATCACTCTCATCGGTGCCGGGTGATTGCCCAACACACCGCGACGCATTTGTGTTTTGAAGTTGTCATTACCAAATTGTTGAGATTGAACACGTCGCATGCCACTGAATTATGAGTTTCACATCTGGTATGTCCATTACCTGATTTGACTGATCAATGCCTCATAATTGGTTGAAGAACATTTGATACAAACCATGCCGAAGGAATCAGTAGTGCACATTCCCCATGTATCTCCTGAGGCAATGTTCTTACTCTCATTGTCCTTATATCTATTCAATATATTAGAATTGAACCAATTAATTTTGTCCTGGTATTGATGTGGGAGAAGCTTTCAAAGCTTTATACACACTGCAATACTCCTGTTGATATTGTCAAAGAAGGTCAGAAATTTTTGGTGGTGAAGCATTGCTTGGTTGCCAATTTTGAAGGACAAAGTAATGTCCTCATAAGAGCTGAGTGGGCTTAGAATGGGTCAGACAATGATGTGAATATTAGGTTGACTAATTGATTGACAAAAAACCTTGAGATTGGGCTGAAGCTGCAAGACACTTTTGAAATCATCGAGGACATGTGTGGGGAGGGTAGCAGAGGTAATCAGAAGGGGGATATCTCTTGGTAAAATGTGTCAAAGGCATCTGATTTCTCAATACTCAGGCTGAACAGAGTCCCATGCACTGATACAGCGAGCTGTTCAATGTAGGGAATGGCAAAGGCACAGGAAGGCACTAGAGAGCATACAAAAGAACACAGAAACCTTTTCAGGTCCACAGAGATGCACACAATGCACCAAACATGAGATGACACTGGCAATAGTATTTGCAATGGTAGATCAAATTTATGGAATGACACATCTTTTACTAAGTTAGGAGTGTATGTACATGTTAGTAACTGGGGGGTGTCATGTGCAGACACCCAGCTAACTTCAACACTCCTGCCTGTCCAATATGATGCAAAAATACTCCCACCAAATTCAAATTATCCATCAGATAATATGAGGGACTCTTTCTCCAGAAGAAAATGCTGTCACAACCTGTCCCCTGACCCCTGCCTCACCTCTGGACTCCACCCAACCAAGCCCAGCAAGCCCAGAGCACCTCCCCTCCCTTCCCCCAACCCCTACAAACCCCTATGACCCTCCCCTACCCTCCCCTACCCTCAGCACCTGCTCTGGCAAACCCCAATACTTCTCTGGAGATCCCCAATGCTTCCCTCAGCAGACTCCATGATCCCCCTGACTCTCCCTGAGTGTTCAACCCCCTCCACCTTCCCCAGCATGCATTACAGAGATGCATCAAACACTACTGACACCTGGCTACCAGTCTTGGAACACCCCACACAACTACACTCAAGACCCACCCTGTGCAGTCTGGCCTTAGACCTGTGTTACCAGAGGAGTTCCCCCTGCAGGTACTTAAACCATAGAGTAGTGTTAGTTCTTGATATTACCTATGGTCTTGTGTCTGTTATGTCTCTTGTGTCTCCATCTCATCATTCCATATTGTCTTGCTCCAATCTTATCTGTTTCAATCTCATCAGTTCCTATCTTATCAGTTTCCTTTTCCATCTCTGTCTCCCATCCCAATCTTCTAAGTCTTGTCTCATCTCATTTTCTCTAAGTCTCTTGTCTCATCTCAACTTCTTGGTTATGCTTGACTTCCTTTTCATTGCCTCAACACCACTTTTCTGCTCTGTAACCTCCAAAATCCCCTGCACCTTCAACTCAGAATCCAACCCTGAGTTCACCATGCTCTTGATATTTTGACTCTGGAGCTCCATACCATACTTGCTCCCCCTTGTTTGCTATTCCTGCTCCTCTGTCTAGACTACTGGAGTACCCTGGAATTCCCCAGACCACCTTTCCCTTCTTTGCTCACCTAGTTTCACTCTTCTGGAGCTCACCAGAGCCTGGGATCATGAGTGTAGACATTATGTCTGCCTAATAAGGGACTCACCCAGTGCAGCTGAGCCCCCATGGTCAGCAGAACCTGACAAGTGCCACATACCATTCATCATCAGAAGTGGGATCAACATAATCAGGGTCAGGAGCAAAGATGACATGGGCAGAGCCAACATGGACAGGAACAGTATTGGTATCAGTGGCATGAGCATGATGAGTTGGGGAATGAGAATGGGAATGGAAACAGGGATGGGAATGAGAGTGGGGGTTCTTCATAATTTAGTCCTTGATACTGTGTGACATGTCATAGATACAGGCAAAGACATGATGACCTTTCCTTCCACAATGATGACAACCATCAGAGGTGGGGTCACACCAGCAATATCCTTTGTCATTTACTGGCAAGTCCTTTGACTTGATGGAGTTCTGGCCTTGAGTGGCAAAAGCTCCCTCAGATTTGATTGTGACAGGGTCAGTAGCTGTAGAGCTGGTAAGCATGACCTTGATCTTTGCAAGATCAGGTTCAGGAGACTGGGTGAGGATGTTGAGGTGGACAGCATGGAAGGACTTGTCAAGATGCATAAGGAGGACATCTTTGAACTTGGTATCATTGATGTTGACACCAAATGCAGAGAGTTTCTGCTTGGCAGACTGAAGAGCCTGGAGGTAGGCAGAGATGGGGCAACCAGGATCATGATGAATCTTGTAGAACTTGGCATGAGCAGCCATGTGGTGTCCAATGGTTGACTTCTTAAAATGAGCCTTGAAAGTAGCCCATGCAGCAGTACCAGTTTTGCAGTCCTCAATAAGATACTGATACTCATCTGACACCTGACCATAAATAAACCTGCTCAACATCCCATCTGACCTATCCCACTCCTTCTTTTCTGCCTCAGCAAGCACAGGAAGTTTGCCAGTTGCAATCCTGGTCATGCTGATGGTGTGAAGAGTGCCCATCATCTTCTTGGTCCATATGAACCAATTAGAGTTGTCAAGCTTGTCAGGCATGTTGTGATGCAGAGTAGTTGCAAACAAAGAAGGAAGTTGATATGACATGATGGTGTGGAAGATATGTCAAAGAAGCACAAGAAGCAGTGATGGTTCTGATAGAGTTTGGGGGCCAGGGCCTAATCTGTTAAATGTAGGGAATGGCAAAGGCACAGGAAGGCACTAGAAAGCATACAAAAGAACACAGAAACCTTCTCAGGTCCACGGAGATGCACATGATGCACCAAACACAAGATGACACTGGCAATAGTATCTGCAATGGTAGATCAAATTTATGGAATGACATGTAAACCAAGTTAGGAGTGTATGTACATGTTAGTAACTGGGAGGTGTCATGTGCAGACACCCAGCTAACTTGAACATGAGCTTCATTGAGTATAATACTGACAATATGATCAGTAAATGTATGGTTGCATGCCAATCATCCAAAACCTCCACCAGCTTTCATCAGCTGCTCTGGTGATATGACAATGGCCCGATATTTCATGTCCTTGATGGCCTTTTGATGAGTATAAGACACTTTGCTTATTTGAGAATGAAAAATTGAAGAAACTCACCTGAAAGTTTTTGGCTGTAGCAGTGTCAGCTCCAATGAAGATAGCCTTTATGCCAGCCTTATCCAGGATACTAACATTTTGTTTTTCAAGAATATTGAATGGAGTAACAATGACTTGAATACTTGCCAGGTGACCGGAAAGCAATGGCATCCAAAAAGTCAATGTCTTGACAGCATCACAGTTGCATTGAAGAATGGTGTGAGTGACCTTGAGCTGCCAGAGACATGGCAAGTCCCAAAAACTTGTTGAGTGTGATCTCAAAGCTCAGCTAAGCTTGGTAAGTACCTCAGTCAAGCATGTCATGCAATATTGATAACTTCAAAACACAAATGTGTCGTGTGTGATGCCTTGGGTGATCACCCAGCACTGATGAGAGTGATGGCGGCAGGAATAATGTGACCATCATCACGGTGGCTGACAATATTTGTAGATGTTCTGTGCCAGGGCATTACTGAGAGGTTGAAGAAAATAAGGTTGTCGGTGTATTGTCAATATACCTATTATGGATGAGGGACTTTTTTTCTACTCATTCTACATAGAGATTTCCTTCAACCTCGAAGGACGCCTGGGTAGGAGGCTGGCGTACCAACGTCGTTTAATGTTGATTAATTGATTATTAACCATCAAGTGTTGTCGATTATCAGACGTAAGCTGCAGCCTGAGTTCTGAGTCATTGACCACATTTAAAGACCGCGCAATGAATATCGCGGAAACATGTTCTCACACCTCTATATGCTGTGATTCTGGTTCTCTCGCTGCCATTACGAGAAATATATCAGCAATGTAAGTACTGCATGTTTTATACACATTCATATTCACAACAATGTCTCTACGTACCAAAAGCCGCCGCCCGAGCCAAAGCCGGGCCGGGCCCGGCCTGACTCGGCTGCAGCGCCCGAGCTTCTCGGAGCGCCCAGCCGCGGCTTTCAGGTCGGGCTGGGTTCGGCACATCAAGAGAGGTTTACTCAATGGGTCAAAAAGCAAGAGTCAGTGTCAGTGATTATGAGCTTCATCTGCGATTTCTCTGTGCAGGCTCATACGGGATCCACTTATTTGAATGGGTCACAGCATGACGACGAGTACTTGACTTGCGCGCCATATCAAATAATGGGTACCCCTGGGGCATCCACACCACATAATCTGTAGATTTCTTATAGTCTTTTTGTGGGGCAAGTCCGGAGGACCATGTGCTAGAAGGGTCAGAACCTGTTTGCGGCAGTAATGGGAGATTCATCACGCCTGTCAAATTTTGAAGCGCGTTTATGTACGCGTTGTTTGTCCGTGGAAAATTATGCTGACCGAAACAGCTACAGGGTATTGACCCCAAGGCTATTATTATAAGCTCTCGTAGGTATGGTCTTTACGTGTCGGACGTCTTAACTATCGGTTGTTGCCTTTTTCATTTCCCCTCGAGACTTTAAAACGCTTGGTGCCCTGGTCGCGATCATATTCAATTGACTCATAATGATATCTCGTCTGTCGTTACTCTGCCTTATTCTTCTGCCTCTTTTCGCGGTGCAGGTAACCGCTATGCCTGTCAGAAAACTCACTGTCTTTCACCCCAGACACCGCTCGCTTGCAGCTGCGGTTTCAGCTTTGAGGAACACTGGTGTTTCCGCTGACCCTTCTAATTCATCGACATTCAAACCAACCAGTGGGCCACTTTATTCAATGTCTACCAGATCCCTTTTTAGTACACTGAGAAGGCACGGAAGAAAACCGAAGCGAGATATCCAGCCTATTCCCTCTTCAAAATATGTTGTCGCTCACCACATGATCGGCAATACCTATCCGTACACTCTTCAAGACTGGTCTGAAGATATCATACTAGCTCATGGCTCTGGAATAGATGGCTTTGCTTTGAACATGGGGAGGGACGAATGGCAGCCAGACCGTGTCTCAGATGCGTGAGCAATATCGGTTTATATTTTTGTTGCGTGGACTTGAGATATTCATCAGATTCGATGCGGCGAGCCAGTTTGGGTCGGATTTTAAGCTTTTCTTGTCTCTTGATATGACGTGCGTAACCTCATATTACAATCTCGTTCAATGCTCAACGCATGTATTGATAGTTCGATGCCTTGTGAGACATCTGCAGATGCGCAAACTCTTCGAAATCTCGTCCTGAGATTTATTTTTCACCCCAATTACATGCAAGCGAACTGTCAGTCTCTGGTTTCTACATTTGCTGGAGAGTCTTGCACTTTTGGACATGGAAGTGCCTCCGACGGCTGGAGTAGTGAATTTGTTGACCACTCGGACTTGCAGAGCAAGATCCGGTTTGTGCCGTCTTTCTTTATAGACCCATCGACATTTGGTTCTTTCAGCAATGTTATGGACGGTGATTTCAATGTTTGTTTCTATCCGTTCTTTGTACTTCATTCATTTATGGTCATACATTATCATAGTGGAACTCGGGCTGGCCCATCCAGGTCACAGCGGATTTCGTACGAAATTTGGTATCTGAAGCACCCGTAAAGAATGTACTTTCCCTTCTCGCAACAAAGTCGCTCAACATCGTCGATCTTTCCTTGAGTTCAGTGAAGAAGGCTCTCGACCAGATCATCGGTTCGCCAGAGTCTGACGTGCAACACGTTCAAAATCTTGCCGCTTTGTCAGAGAATATCGCATCGCGCGACGGAATTTCGAAGCCAATATACATGGCAGCCGTCTCTCCGTGGTTCTTTACTCATTATGGAGCGGATTCATATGATAAGAATGTGGGGACTTCAGGATCGCTCAAATTAAGTGTGTACTCATCCCCGTATAGTTCATCTATCTCTCAGACCAGCACCTCTACTCGAAGAGATGGGAGTCCTTGATTGCCACTCGTGACCAAGTTGACATTGTGCAAATCCTGACTTGGAATGACTATGGAGAGTCGCACTATATCGGGCCGATCAAGGGGGCCCAGCCAAACAGCCAGGCTTGGGTGGATGGTATGGACCATACGGGTATGCTTACAATACCCCCTGCCATTTGTTATGCTTCGATTCAGACGGTTTCTGCAGGTTGGTTGGATCTTACCTGCTATTACGCGACTGCTTTCAAGACAGGATCTTTTCCAAGTATCGAGAAGGATAAGATTTTTATGTGGTCCAGAACTCACCCTACGCATGCAACCGCCCCTGATCCCGTTGGCCAGCCTACAAACTTTGAGCTAGTCAGACCTTCTCGCTCATTTTGCTGTTGGTTTGCTAATTGTTAGTACTTGATAGTTTGAAGATGCCGTATGGGCGGTAGTCATGACAACAGCCCCTTCAACAGTAATTCTCTCCACTTCGTCGCGGAATTCCAAGATATTTCATGTCCCGGCCGGCCTAACAAAGCTCTCCATACCCATCTCAGCTGGCGATGAGATGCAGGGTATCATTTCGCGTGATGGAAATGCTATTGTGACATTGCATCCATCGGATTTCACGTTCAGAAGGAACCCAGAGGTTTACAACTTCAATGCGTTCGTTGCTAGCGCATCTGCTGACTAGTATCAACCTGTCGTTCCTTGTTTTCGTTGCTCGTCCTCCACGTTGTACATAGTTATGACATTCTCGGGAATAATGCATGTGCTGGTACAGACTTGAATTTGGAGTGTATTCAAGTTCAAGCTCAGATGGAAAGGTACAATTAGAAAATGGGTATGAAGTCCTGGATTCTGTCTTTCGCATCCTGCGCAATACATTCTGCAATCCATGTCAAGTTTCTTATCTCCTGCTCCTTTAACTTCATATAACTGTAGAAGACACCGTACTGGAACTGCTGCAGGAAAGCCTGCTTGTTCAAGTCCACTTCTGTCGAGAAGAAACGGTCTTCGAGTCGCGCAGCCATGGCCCCAAAGTCATCTCCACTTGAGCTGGCACCTGTGGGTGCTTCGGAGAAGAAAGACCGGTACTCGGACACGTTCTCACATATTTGACGAACTTGGTCGATGTCGTCTGCCTTTGCAAGCTGGTTGTTGCCTTCTGGGAAAAGACGACCGATGGCAGGGAAAAGCTTCGCGCGCGACTCTTTTGACAGTTCAGTACCAAAAGAGTTGATAGTGATGTTAATCGTCCGCCGGTCGGCTTCAAAGGCGAGGATGCGGTGCATGACGTCGGATGTCGGGGAACCCAGGGTCGTGGCGAAGTTGAAGAAGTCCTCAAGGTAGGCTTTGTACAACGTATTCCGGATGATTTCAATGTTGAGGTCATCGAGGTCGGACGCGGTCAGGCAATCACGGAAGTAAGGAGCTAAAAGTAAGGGTAAATACTGCGGAACTATCATTTCAGGAGATATACCAATTGGTGTTTCAATGAGTACACTCTGGTATAACTCCTCGACATTCGTAGCGACACAAAGTACTGGCATTGAGTCAAACACACCCAGAGGATGACAGCGTTTAACTAGCTCATGAGTATCCCGCTCGTGTAGTGTTCCAGTGATTAAAAGGATGACATTGTCGATCATATAGCCATAGCTGAAGTGGTCTGCAATGAGCAGAGATTTAGGAAATGGCGACATGGACTGACGTGATATAGTCCAGAAATTTGCGAAGCGGTTCCACTGCATTAGTTCGTAGATATTTGAATTGTTCAACTAGAACCTCGGTAGCCTTGTCTGCTATAGTGGAAGTCGAAATGGGAAGTGGCTCGTTGGCAAGGAAATTGCCATAGTCCGTCGCAGAGAGTTGGGTTCGGAAATCTGCAAAAGATATGTTGGGACACGGGTGAAGGGCTATCTTAACTCAACGCGTACCTTCCAGCGTTTCGCACTGGGCAAGATTAGCATATTGGGATTGAGTAAGGATGCCAGCCTTGTAGCCCCTCACAATTCCCTCAAGAAACCCTGTGTTTGCCTACGGGCCGATATATGAGCTGTAAGTGAGCAAATGGAGAGTGATTAGTCCATACATTGAAGAACAGAGCCTCCATGGTCGTTTCTATGCAAATGGACGCCGCTTCGAAGCCACTGCGAATATGTACCACGTGCACCAGTTGCCCTGATCGAGCAAATTAGACCCGTAAAAACGCTTCAAGTTGATTGGAATCCATACTGCTACTCTATTCGTGGTTGTATAATATAATTGCGTAACACCCCAGTCTCTTCATGCTTGCTCCTTACAATATATGTCTATAGTTGGCTCCCAAGGCGAGACGAGGGGGAGTTGACGGTGAGGATGGGTACAATGGTGTATTTAACAGCAGACTTAGACACGGCAATCGAATAGATAGATATCGAGGGCAAAGTAAATCTCCGTGCTCACGTCACAGCGATATCGGGGCCGTTGCCGGGTCACTTGTAACGAACGAGTTCTTCTAAATGATGCTGTTGATCTATTGACACACACACTGCCATGTTGTTTTTGAGACCAATTGTACGAATACGCTGTGATATATACATTGGACTCTGTCAAATGAACAAGTAATACCGTTGTGGAGTTTATATGAACATGGCTCGGTATATCGCAGCAGAAAACATACCATCTTGAACCATAAAATTCATACATATGACTTCCTACGACTCTGTCAACATCCATGGTGACTGGTAAATAGGCATCGAGGTCGATAATAGTTACAGACTAGCTTAAATATGTCCGTGTCCGTGAGTATTTGAAATGTTAGAGTACAGATTATGTTGGCATTAGTATGATATTGAATATGAACGTTGCGGAGAGTGACAAAGTTCCATGCTAGAGTCATGCAGGTCGATGCATTTTTCAAATCATGAGTTTCGAGTAGTTTTTCTTCTCTTTGTTCTCGTCGTCTGAGGATAGTCATCATCCTCATCGTTGAAGTTACTCTGCGGGATAGTGCGTCCGTAAAGGACCATTCGCTTTGCCTCTTCCTTCAACCGAAGCTCCCGAAGGTTCGATGAGAGGGATTTATAGAACTCGCTCTGAATACATTCTCAGTCGAAAAAGAAACGTGTGCCAGATTGACCACATACTTTATATACACGAGATTTGACGCCAGGCTCGAGAAGTGCAGTGTGCCTCCTCTTTTGTTCTTTGTGCTATGGACCCATATAAGTTTCAAATGTTTGCAGCCAATGCATGAACTTACTTTCCGTTTCTCTTCCTTCAGAAGCTCACCTAAATGGAAAATCCATTTCTGAAGATTGCTCTCCTGAATTCTCGATTTCTTCCCTGTTTCGTCATCATCAGATATACCCTCATCATCGGAATCGGGTACGGCGTAGGACTTGATAGTAGTCACTGTCCGTCGTGGCCGCTTCTGTCCAGCGTCTGTTGGAAATGATGAAGATGCCTCTGTTCTTGTCCTCATGCTGGAGGAAGGAGACAACGCTGCAATTGAAGCTTCTATTTTGACTGACGCATTATTAGCTGCCCTGTCTTCGTCTTGAATATAATCATCTTCATCGAAATAAAACTCGCAGTTTTTAGAGATCTCAGTATAAAGGCGATAATTCTGGTCAGAGGTTCTTAATTCGATCACTGATCATGAGTCAAATAGACAAAAGCTCACTGGCATTTTGCCGAGGCGCGCGAGAATTTTGAAGTGTGTAAGAGTCACTGGCACACGTTCGGAAGGCTGTGCATATGTGCGGCGCAAAGTACTACCGAAGCCCGAAAGGAAGTGATCTAGGATCTATGACTGGATAAACACAAAGTACTCGACTGACTGGTAAAGTCACTGACGTTATGATTATTGTTGATAACTGCATGCGTCATAAATATCGCGGTGAGACGACTGCGAGGGCCAAATGTTCGTTTGATCCAGTGACCAACTGGCACAGTATCTAGAACAGCTACCTTGTCAAGACTGATCGGAAGTAGAACATCGGAAAAAGCAAACCTGAAGGATAAGAAAGTCTGCGCACTTGTTCCGATGACGAGACGCTATGGAAGGATACTCTACGTCTCGACCGCATGACTGGCATGACTTCATCGTGTCGTATCATGGTAGTTAAGGTTTCTTGAGAGATATCTCCCTGTATTTGTGATAATTTGAGAGCACATGGTAGCTCGCAGTTGGGGTGCGGTCGTTGAATGAATCGAGTGACACACATACCAGATTCATAGAACCTTCACTCTTTTCCACGTCCATATCCTGCGAATTTCCTTCTCCTGAAGGCTGTACAGAATGATCTGCGCCGCTCGTTACATAAACAGGCTCTGATAAAGTATCCTTGCTGTCATCCAGAATATCAGACGTAGTATGATCTTGACTCAGTTTCGCTTCAAATTTCCGACATCCAACGAAATTATCGGAAGGAGGCAGGTCTTCAACAGTGATATGATATTTGGGAACAACCTCCCTTACTAGGTCTTTGAGGAATCCATAGCGAAACTCAAGGTGGCTGAGTAGGTTGCCCTGGGAAGAATCTTTAGCATCTGCCAACATATGATAATGAGGTTAGAAGATCTACTTTGCAAGGTGTTTCCAAACATATCGAGACAACATCTCCGATGAGTTCCCTCACCTCTTGCGCTGACATTCCTTTCCGCTCTTTCTCCGGATATCCCATTTCCGATGTCGCATAGTCGATAACAAGCTGTGGATGGCTGATGAAGGGGTTTAGAAGGACGTTGAACACATCGTTTCTCGTGACTGGTGTCAAGTTACGGGCCTCGAGTTTGGTGTGGATGGTTCCAGAGCAGGTGTTTATTTCAATGGTGTTGAAAAAAATAACCAGCATAACGAGGCGGGCAGTGGGATCGGATGATGGATAGTCAGAGTACAAGAGGCGGAGGGGTTCAATCGTCGTCGAGTAACATATTGACCGTGTATTCGCAAAGGTCTAGGGAAAGTCGATGGACCTTTCAACGGGCGACCACAATCTTTCTGAATATAGAGAGTACCTTAATCAAATCCCCGACCAAATCACTATGGTGAGTTGTGTAAGACAAGCGCAAAGCCAGGCGTTAGAGTTCGACTTACGCGAGCTCGAAACGAAGGTCCCCAGATTTGTCCAAGACCTTCAAGGCATGATATCCAGTCACATTGACCTTGGCTTCCATACACACCTCTGCTGCTACAGTCCTACTAACGAACATACTAAACTCTTGTCAAGCTAGTGTAAAAAGGTGGTGACCAGGTTTACTGACGTGTTGTCAAGCCTACAAAGTTCTCGGACATTGTGGACAATCTCCTCTGAGGCTGTATCATTTGCTGATGCTGTACGCTCGAACATTTTGCGGAAAACGAAATCGCGATACTACACAAGTTGACCTTCCACCAAAAGGCATTCAAATATGAATGATGAAGCCTTACCTTCCTGTCCATATAAAACCCATTTCTTACAGCATAAGGGAGAAGTCGGGGTTCAATAGCCAAGGCGAGTGGGAATTGTGCCATGAGAGGGTCCTGACAAAAGATAAATAAATGGTGTAATTTGGCAACAAGTAATGTACTCTGTTAGAAAAGGGAATGAACTGTTTCGGAGAATGGAAAGTGAGCTCAGATTGAGTCTTACAAACTATGTGCCACAGACAAACATTGTATTGTTCCAGTATCTCCCGAATGGTGTCCCAATCTACAGTCTTGAGCGAGGATGGCCACCTGCTCTGTTTAAGAAAGGTGTTGAAAATATGTCCGTCATCCTCGTTCTAGATCGGAGTGAGCTTGTGCTCAGCAGACTCCGATATGAAAATCACCTTGGCCCGAGGAATATTCCCATACGTCTCTTCAGCTAACTTCAAGAAATGCAGGAAGACACGCAGAGGCACAGTGCGAACCCAAGGTGACTTGATAAAATGGGACGCGGTGTGAAAGTAATGGTGCATTGACACTTGAACGAGATATCGAGATAGATGGGCCCCGCTTGTTAGAAGAATCTAGGGTAGGGGGCTAAGTTATTTACAAACGAAGAATGGGGAGAACTAACATCGATAACCCTTTCATCAAGAACCTTGCCTCTGCCAAGTGCATTGAACATCGCTTCGGCAGGACCGTAATGAGTTAGGAAATAATGAGCTCTGACATAAGGTTCCCGGGAGAAGCGGTAGAATCGTTTGTTGACGTGCGTCAAGGGGCCTGGGTCAGGGAGCTCGTAGAAGATAGTTTGCATCACTTCATCTAATGAGAGAAGTTGAGAATCATGCAATGCGGAGCTACATAGGGCAGCAAACTCACCGCAGAGACGTTCCATGGCGCCGAGTGCCGAAATGAAGCAGAACAGACAAGCGGGCTGGGAGACAAGCGAGGAGAAAGCGGAGAGTGGGAACGACTGAGAGCCGCTGCCCGGTGAAAGGAGCGATAATAATGTTGATGGTAGTGGAATAAGTCCAATACCTACCCATGCAACCGGTGCCACCGCCTCGGCCAGCAGATTCGGACGGCGACTGATTGTTTAAGTCAATCATATTACCTGATTAGGGCTCATGAGGGTCACGCATCAATTCTATTTTTGTTTAAAATTGTCTTTTGTAGTAGCCCCTCCATATCTGCCAAGGTAATTTCCAGTCCCTCAACTGCAGGCTCGGCGCAAATGCATCAAAGTTAACCTTTTCAAGGCGTGCCAGATAGTTGGAAGCTGGGATCTTGAGTCTGATGTTAGCAGCGATCGCCTAAAACCAGGCTGAAACACTCACTCCAGCCAAAAATATTGGCATTGCCCTTGCAGGTACTTTGCCTCCCATGCCTTCCTCTTTCAGCATCTCACGGGCAGTGATAAGGTGATCATTCGCGATAGTCGCAAACTCAAACACCGCATCTGATATGCCCTCAGCTCCTGGTCCATATCGGAGGACGTCCTCTTGTCTAACACCGTGTTTTGCAGTAATTTCAGCGGGGATGATCACATGGCCCTGCTTCGCATGGTAAGGGAGTGCTCGAAGTAGAGTGGTAAGCGTTTGCGCCGTGCCCAAATGAGATGCTGCATGTGAGAGTGCAGATGACGGAATAGACAAGAGAGAAAGTAAGAGGTAGAGTAATGGGCTTGATGTCGATTCTGCGTGGGCTGTTAAAGATTCCGTTGTCATGTGTGTCGGAGTGCTTAATTCGGCCTCCTGAGCTGAACTATCAGTAAACATAGTCACCATTCATGACGCTTGACATACTCTGGCATCTACAATACGTTTCAAGTGATATGCAGGAAGATTAACTCGCTGTGAAGCTTGGTTTAAAGCAAGTGCTATTGGATGCCGAGGTGGTTTACCCTGTATTCAATTTTAAACCGACGCAATTATTGGAATCATGACAACATACCTCGTGAATACCTTTCACGGCGTCTCTCCAAAACTGCATTCTCATTTTTCCTATTGTTTGATTTGATACATGTTCATGTACCATCGCAAGCTCAACCTGGCCAAATCACTATTTGTTCAATCCATTCCGCTTGAGTTGGACGTGACGGGACGCACAGAGAAGGCTTTAAGCGCGAAATACCCACCTTTGGCAGCCTCTGGGTAGAAATGGGACACGAGAAATCCCTCATAATCGTGTTTCCGGACGAGGTCCTTGCAATACTCCACAGGATCCGTCACACGGTGCGTGTCTTTTGCCAGAGTCGCAAAGGTGCGTCGTCGGCACTTAGTGAATGACTGAAGTCCGGGATTAACCCAGCGAGAAATCAAATGGACATTTTTGCACCTCGTTTGACCCAACATCCGGGCGCACCGAATCAGCGGATATTCTGGCAAACGAGGAACAAACAAGAGGAAAATTGTAATAAAAATGATCGTCCACTGATACATGTGACCCTTTGGCAGGAACACGTGGATGTGTGGCACTGCTATTCTACTAACACATGCACATTGATTGTTGAGAACAGACCAAGTGAATATATTACAAGATCCGTTCACAACTACAGATACGACCCTGGGACTTGCGGATCCGGTTGAAGTAGGAAGCTCGAGCCTCATTTAAGTTCTGCAACAAGCTCATCAGTTATCAAGCACAGACTTTTGATCCATGTACATACCCGACCATATTCTATTATTCTGTCCCGTAACACTCGACTGTCCAGCGCGGCGCTTTCTTCGTCGTAAGATGATGGCAATGGCCAGCACGGCAAGAATAACTGCAGCCCCTCCAATTACCCCACCCGCAATAGCGCCAGCGGGATGTTCCCTTTGTCCAAGGAATGAGGAAGGCGATGCGTATCCTGGCATCTTCTCAAGACTTGGAAATGAGGCATTGTACATCAAAAAGTCGAAGCCGACGGCGAGAGGGGGAGATATTTGGGTTATTTGAACGGAAAGGGTGTGGTTACCTGCTGACATAGTTGGCGTCGAAAAGAGACAAGTCATGGGTAGCCCATCTAAGGTTCCATCCGGTATCGATGCCACCGTAGATACTCCATCGACAGTATATATCGCTGAAAAGTTGTGTCCTGCAGAGATGTTGGCAAAGGATCCAAAAATTCCAACCGCACTACCTATTCATATTCGTTATATGAGCACGATCAAGTTGGTATTGCATCCTCACCTGTAAAGTTGAACTGTAAAGTGTCTCCTATATTCTGACTCCAGTGTGTTGTACCACGAAACGAAGCGGTGGAGAAATCGCTAGGCATCGGAGGTGGGATTTGCGTTGACCAGCCACCGCCATAGGCAAGACCGGGGTCAGTATCGTCAACAATGATAGTTCGATCTTGCAAGGGTGTCGAGGGACCAGCTTCTACAATCAGATAATCGAAGGTGGGTGTATCTAGACTGCCTGGGGCATAAACTAGGGTGTGCTGTCCATCAGACACTGACGGTGATCGGAAGGACCCCCGATTATACTGAGTGATCCATGGTGAATCGTCAACCTTTGCTGAGTGGTTTTGCAAGGACGAGCTGAAAGTCACGACCTCCACACCAGTACCTTGAGAGGCCTATCACCAACAGTTATGTCGACAATGGTGAGTCGTACCGTAGAAAGTGTATTGGAACCATCCTTCCCGACACTGATTGCTAGCTGTGGTGGTCCAGGTCTTGTTCAGGTATGCTCCAGACACCGTTTCTTTCATGACTGGACACAGATACTTGAGATCTGGACTTTGATCGTCAACAACGAAGTGGACAGCCATGTTCGAAAAGCGAGGGAGGCGAACAATCATTGACGGAGACCAGTATTCTTGTTATATATTGGAATGGACGCAGCGGCGGACGCCAAGCGACACCTATCAATAACATGTCTCTTCTAGGTTCTTCTCAGCGGCCCGTTTCCCAAGCATGTCAGACTCTCAGACGATCACGACATCCGACTAGAAGGAGAGGCCGGTCTGGAGCGAGAAATTCCCGCTACTCTGTAGGTTTTGTAACCCCTTGGTTACCAGCCGACGATCACGTGCTTTCGCTTCCCGTGGGTTCTCTGAGGCTTCTCCTTTTTCGCATCCTTT
>JAGGAV010015609.1:0-44567 GCA_017657295.1 Termitomyces sp. DKA64 | reverse complement strand
GGGGCAGGGGGGGGGGGAGGGGGGGGGGGGGGGGGGGGGGGGGGGGGAGGGGGGGGGGGGGGGGGGGGGGGTGGGGGGGTTTGGGGAATGTTGAGGGTGACTCTTGGGTGGAGGATGAGACTTGACCAGTCAATACAAGAGTTGGTTGCTTGGAGCCAGGAAAACCCAAGGATGAGGAGGGCAGATGCATGCAACTTCATGACTAGTAGCCAGAGGTCCTGCTGTTGCCCATTGGCATGATCCTTGTTTCTATGCAGTGAGTGATGTCACCTATGGAGGTCAGATCACCATCAAAGAGTTTTAGGGGGATCAGAAGGGGGAGGCATCGGGGGGGTTGTGGAGCAAGGGCTTCCAGGGATTCATTGATGAAGTTGTCTGTTGTGCCACTGTCAATCAGGGTAGGCATGAGGTTGGGAATGAAGGGGAGGGTGGTACAGAGAAGGAGGTTGTGGGCAAAGTGTGAGGGGAGATGAGTTGGAAGGGTGTCCAGGGTGATTACCATTGTGCAGAGGAAAGTAGAAGCTTGACAGGGAGTCAAGGCTTGAGGGGTCTAGTGGTGTTAGCCAGGCCTTGTCCAGGGGAGAACCAGGGTGCAGGGTTAGCAGGCATCATGGGGGTGGTGGTTCAAGAGTTGTTGGTTGCTCCAAGTTGCCAATCCAGGTTGCCAGACAGGTTTCAGTTGTTCTGTGGGCCTTGGTTCTCACTCTGGTCTTCTCAATAGCACTGATTGATCTGGGTGATGAGTGCCTTGTACCCATCATATGTGGGTTGTTTGGGTGCAAGGTGGAGGATGTCCTTAATCTGTTGTGGGAGGGTGCGGCAAAGGGCAAATTGGAGAGCATTGTAGTTCCAAGCAGTCTCATAAGCCTCCTATTTGAACTGGATGATGAAGGTCATGAATCATTTGTTGTCATGCATCCAAAGGTTGTAGAGGTTTTCATCCACCTCTGCTACAGTGTCAAATACTCTGAACTTACTGGAGAATTTCTATATGAAGGTGGGCTAATTAGAGAGTACCAGATTGTCATGGCAAAGGGCAAATCAGAGAGTGTTGTAGTTCCAACTGGTCTTGTAGGCCTCCCATTCAAACCAGATGATGAAGGTTATGAATTG
The DNA here is from genome assembly GCA_017657295.1 of Termitomyces sp. DKA64. Lineage (NCBI taxonomy): Eukaryota > Fungi > Basidiomycota > Agaricomycetes > Agaricales > Lyophyllaceae > Termitomyces > Termitomyces sp. DKA64. The sequence goes on along the minus strand of JAGGAV010015609.1, from coordinate 43,454 downwards.
TTTGTTGTCACACATCCAAAGGTTGTAGAGGTTTTCTTCCACCTCTGCTACAGTGTCAAATACCTCAAACTTACTGGAGAATTCCTATGTGAAGGCAGGCCAATTAGAGAGTACTGGATTGTAGGAGTTGAACTGGAGCAATGCCATGTAGTGGTCAAAGGCAATGCCCTGTAAGTAGGAGGCAACAAAGGCCACTTGTGAGCTTTCAAGCTAGAAAGTGATGGGCTTAGCTTGGAACATTGTAAGACATTGTGTCAGGAATGTCCACCATTTCTCATTTCTGGAGGTCTCGGCTATTGAAGGGTTCCAGTTTCTGGATGTCAAGCTTCCCCTCTTAGGCCAGTGCATTGTGTGTGTTGTCCTGGGCATTTTGAGTTCAGGGTGGGGGTCCAGCATTGTGATAGTAGTAATAGTTGTTCCCACCTCCATGCTGAGGGGGAAAGTTATCCATGGCCAGGTCCCATCCACCAGAGGGTCTGCTGTTGAGAGGTCTGCCACCAGGGTTCAGGCCAACATTGCCCAGGGGGGTTCCTGGGGCCCAGCAAGGGGGAAGTCCTCTGGGGGTTGGTGGCACAAGATTCTTGGTGTTGACATGGCAGTTAGGCAAAGAGATAGGTGGGGGTTGGGGTGGCACAGAGGGAGGGATTGCTCTGGGGGCTTCAGGGCCAAAAGGCTGCCAGAGAGGGGGTGGGAAGTTGTTATGGGGGGGCAGGGCATATCCCTGGGAGGGGCAGAGGTTGACATGGGGGTATTGGTCTCTGGGGGGCTCAGGAGCTCCTTCTTGAGGGGCAGGTTTCCTGCTAGAGTTCTCCAGTTTGTTGATGTAGGAGAGGGTGTGGGTGGAAGTGAGGTTGCTGTTGGAAGGGGGGATAGGGAGGTTTCTGAATGAGGCATTTGGGTTTGGTGGGCTGGTCCCAGGTGCAGAAGGTGCTGGGGACAGAGTTAGCCCAGGAGTGAGCAGAGAGGGCCAGGGTGTGGGCAGTGGGCTGGTCAAATAGTCCTCCAGCAGAGTTGAGAGACTTCAGGATGTTGGACACAGCATTGAGCTCTTCCTGTTGTTGAGCAATGGGGGTTGGGGCCTCAGCTGGAGCCTTGGCAGGTTCTTCCTGTTGCACATGGAAGGAGTGGGTGGGGTCCAAAGAGTCTTTGAAGTGATGGGGGTTTGGACTGATGTGTATTTCATCAACCAGTGCATGGAGTTCTTTCTGGAGGCTGGCATCAATTCCAAGGGTGCTCCTGACATTTTTGGGAAGGGTGCCTTGTTGGTAGTGCTCATAGAAGTCCAGGAGATGATCTGCCCAGGTCCCCAGTGTTCCTGTGATGTCTTGGTGTCCCAGACTGATGAGGAGGGCCTTTGCCCTTTTGGTGAATTCTGTAGGAGCTAAGTAGAGTGAGCAGAGGACCTCATTGCATTGTTGGATGTAGGCTTTGACTCTTTGCTGCCTAGAGGAGGGTGGGGCTTGGATGGGGGGGGCAGTGGAGGGTTGAGGCCATGGGGGGAAGTATCTGTCAAGCTATTCTAGAGGAACTGGGGCCACAGCAGAGTTGGAATAGGCATAATAGGGCCTAGGGGGAAAAGCCAAGGGTGCTGGGGCCATAGGTGCCCAAGGAGCCAACAGGGTTTCAGGCTGTAGGTGGGGGTAGGTCCCTTCAATGAGGTATAGCAAGGGGCAGCACCAGTCTGGAGGTGGGCCCTGACTAACAAATGGGCCATAGGAGGCATGGTTTAGTTCCAAGGCCCAGTACTGCAGGGTGGCTGTAACATAGCAGTTGGGCATTGGATACAATGGGGGATAGTAGGGGTTGGAGACCAGCCTACCATAATAGTCAGTTAGGTAACTGGTAGGCAGATATGTGGGACTGTAGTTAGACATTGAGAATGGGGTAAGGGGAGAGTCTTGATATTATGTCAGGTTCTGCTGACCCAGAGGCACAGCTACACCAGGCAAGTCCCTTACTAGGTGGATGCAACATCTAGATCTACAATCTCTAACTCCAGTGAGCTCCAGAAGAGTGAAACAGGGCAGAGAAAGGAGATAGCAGAGGTCCAGGGAGGTCTGGGGTGTTCCTGTAGATCCTATGGGAAGTGGAGTGATGGGTAAGTGGGAGACATGTGTGGTATGGAGCTCTGGAGTATTAACACAAACTCAGCAAGTCCAGGTTATGAGTACAGAAGTTCTAGGAAGTTGAGATGAGGTGAGAGATGGAAGCAAGACAAGACAAGACTTTTAGAAAACAGACAAGAGACTGAAAATGGAAGTTGATAAGATTGAGACTGATAAGATAGAGACAGATGCAATCAGGAGAGAAATTGGATTCAATGAGACAACATAGAACAGAGAAACAGATATAAGAGAGATATCACAAGCATAAGAATGTAGGTAACATCAAGACTACTTAGCTACTACTATGCCATGGCTTAAGTACCTGTGGGGGGAACTCCTCTGGGATTGCAGGTCTGAGGTCAGATCATATGGGTGGGTCTTGGATACAGTTGTTCAGGGCATCCTAAAACTGGCTAGTTGGTGGTGGTTTTGCATTGATACATAACCATGATGCATGCTGGGGCAGGTGGACTTACCTGGAGTCTGAGGGAATCTCAGGGGAATTATGGAGACTGCTAGAGAAGTGTTGGGGTTTTCCAGGAAAGCCTCAGGAGTTGCTGGAATGGGCACTGGGAGGTGGGAAGATGTTGTAGATGTTGGGGGCAAGGGGAAGTATGTTCCAGGCTTACTGGAGTGGTTCAGGGAAGGTCCGGGGTCTAGTGGGGGTTCAGAAATGGATTGTGACAGGGAGCTTTTAGGAGGGGAGGTTGTGAAAGGGGGTGTGGTTGCAGAGGAGGGTGTGGAAGGGGGGATGGAGGGGGAAGCACTGGCATTAGTGTTGAAGTTTTCTGGGGGATGAGGCTTGCTGGCATTGTAGTTCCCTTCCTCCCCTCTAAGGTCCTGCAACAAGGGTTGGAGGGGAGAGCCAGGTTTTTGGGTGGGGAGGCAGTTAGGGTCAGGTTTGTCCTCAATGATGGGGAAGTATTAGGATCAGAGCAATATTCTGGCAGCCAGTTGGGCATCTTTGCTGTCAAACATCATGCTCATTGAGTTCCAGTCAATGTTGGGGTTGGCCTTGTGTAACCAGGGTAATCTGAGGATGATCAGGCTGGCAGGGTGTAGCTGGGTGATCTGGAGGTTGATGGGGAATTCTAGGCCATTAGCAAGGCAGATGCTGTTGACATGGTGGTGGGAGATCATTTGGAGGGTGTCAAGTTCCTATCAAAGAGTTGTAGCTCAACCAGAACATCTAATGTTCTACCTGGGAGGCCCAGCTCCCTATTTACAAAGGTTTCCATGGCCCTGCTGTCCAGGAGTGTGGTGTGGGTGGTACTTGTGGATTGGAGGGTGACATCAATGATGAAGGATTGTGCCAAGGTTGAGTGCAATCTGCCAAGACTTCTAGCATTTGTTGGGTCTGAGTTGGAGGGGAGGGAGAACGGGATGGCAGAGGGGTCCATGCAGTCCAGGATCATGGTGAGGGTCTGCCAGTTGATGTGGGGGTTGATGAAGCATAACCAGGGAAGACCTAGGACTACAGGAGCAGATTTGTGCAGTCAGGTGATAAGCATCCAGAGCTTGAGTTGCATGCCATTCTCAAAGTGCAGAGAAATGTATGTGTAGTGGGTGATTTCTCTGGTGGAGGACAGCCTGCCATCAAACAATTGGAGCTGGATGGGGCTGGGTAATCAAATGTGGGGGAGGGAGGAGAGGTGGACCCAATCATCATCAACAAAGTTGTCTGTGGTGCCACTGTCTGTTGACAGTGTTAGAGCAGGGAAAGGGGGTGAGGGAGGTGCAAAGCAGAAATGATTGAGAGGATTGGGAGGAGAGATAAGCTGTGAGGGTGTCTGGAGCTGGTACCAAAGCATGTATGTGTGAAACCATGGTGGAAAAGATGTCAGGGTTGATTCCACAATTCAGTGCATCTTCCAAGTCAACTCAATTACCAACTCATTTTCTGCATATTGGAACTTGAACTTGTCCTTGTCTATAGTCCAGACAGCTTGTCCAAGGGTGCCCTGCTCTGGGCATTCCTGGACAAAGTGCCTGGGCTTGCCATAGAGCAGGCACACCCCTGCCCTGCATTGCTGTTCCTTTGTTTCTTTGGGGACAGCTACCCAAGGCTGGTCTGGCTGGCATAACTGATTAGCCTGCAATAATTTGTCCTCCAGGTCCTTGCTTGTGGACTTGGGGTTGCTGTCACCCTGTGTTGGGGTGTTATTTGGGTTGTCAGGATCTGGGGCAACTGCCTGAAGTTGGGTAGGAGATTATGTGGCATTTCTGGGGCCAGGTCAACCAGGGTTCCAGGCAGGGGGGCTGGTCATAGCAGGGTTAGGGGGTTGAGGGGGTCTGCTGCAGGACTGCCAGGATCCCCCCAAGGGGCAGCAGGAGTAGCCTCAGTGGCTGGTCCCAGAACTGGTGGGGTTTTCCCAGTAGCACTGGTTGATGTGGGTGACAAGGCTCTTGAGGTCCTCATAAGTGGACTGTTTTGGTGTGAGGTGGAGGACCTCATGGATTTGCTTGGGGAGGACCTTGTTGAGTTGGAAATGCAATGCATGGTAGTTCCAGCCAGTTTTGTAGGCCTCCTTCTTGAACTGGACAATGAACATCATGAAGCACTCCTCTGGAGACATCTAGAGCAACACAAGCTTCCTTTTGGCCTTGGCAACAGTGTTATAAACCCCAAACTTTGATGAGAATTCCTGCATGAAGGCTTTCCAGTCAGAGAATAGTGGGTGGTGGGGGTTGTACTGGAAAAGGAATATATAGTGGTCTAGGGCAATCCCCTGCAGATAGGAGGAAGCAAATGCAATGCAGGCCTTGTCAGTGGCAAAAGTCCCTGGAATGTGTTGGGACACTGTACCAGGAATGTGTGCCATTTCTGGGGGTTATGACCATGAAAGGGTTTCAGCTTCTGGATGTCCAGTTGACCTTTGTGAGCTAGAGCCTTGCAGACTTTGTTGGCTTCTGCCCAATCTTTGGAGTTCCAGGGAGGAGGGATAGCATTATAGTAGTAGTAATAATGGTTCCCTGCTCCTCCTGGTGAGAATGCACCTATGGCAGGGCCCTGCCCTCCAAGAAGCCCTCCTCTTGGAGGCTCTCCACTGGGGGATGCTCCTTGTCCTGGCCCAGGGGATGATCCCCCCAGGATCCATCCTAGGGGTCCATCAGGGGGCCCACCAGGGGCTCCAAAAGGATCCTCTGGTGGTCTGAAGGGATCTCTAGGTGGTCCAAATGGTCCTCTGTGAAGTTCAAAGTGGCCTCCCTGAAGTCCCAGGCCTGGGAAGGGGTCAGATGCTGCCATGGGTGCTAGTGCTGGTGCTGGTACCAGTGCTGGAGAGGGGCAGGGGAAAAGGGGTGGGGGCAGGCAGGAGGAGGGTTACAAAGGTTGAAGTGTGGGGGGAGGTCCTGAGCTTGGGAGTTTTGGGGTGGTAGAGCATTCATTGTGAGCCCCACATGGGGTTCCTTAAACCTTAAAACCTCTCCATACTCCTAACTTGGACTTGCCCAAGTTGACCCCTAGCTCTTGTCATTTAACTCCAGAGCTCCATATCATACTCATTCCCTACTCAATCATCACTCCTGCTTTTCCATACAGCCTACCAGAGTACCCTGGACTTCCCCAGACCACTGTTATAACCTTTGCCCACTCAGTTTCACCCTTCCAGAGCTCACCAGAGCCTGGGATCATGAGTATAGATGTTGTGTCTGCCTAGTAAGGGACTTGCCCAGTGCAGCTGAGCCCCCCTGGTCAGCAGAACCTGACAATCACAGGGGCTCAGCTATACTGGGCAAGTCCTTACTAGGCAGACATGATGTCTACATATATGATCTCATGCTCCAGCAAGCTCCAGACAAGTGAAGCTGAGAGTATGGCATTGGAAAAGGGGGTCTGGGTGAGTCTGGGGTACTCCAGTGAAGTATATGGAGAGGTGTGAGTAGCAGGCAAGTACAAGCAAGTACAGTATGGAGCTCCAGAGAAGGTCAATGAGGAACCAAAGTGGTCTTGGTTAACTCAGGACTGGATCTAAGAGGGTAGGCAGGGGTGTGGGGATGGGCTCAGGAACACAGGGATGGAAACAGAGATTGGAATTAATAGGAATGGAGACAAATGTAACCAGAGGATTGAGACAAGACAAAAGAGGAGACCCAGAGTAAAAGGAGACTGAGACAATCAAGATGAAAAAGGAAACAGATAAGATTGAGACTGATAAATGGAACAAGGAGACAAGGACTAGAGACACAAGATGTAACAAACAGAAAGTAGGTAGTTAATATCAAAACTACTGTGAATGGTACTACTCTAGGACTTAAATACTGATGGGGGGATCTACTCCAGGGCCACAGGTCTAGGGCTGAGGCTGTGTGGATCTGGCAGAAGTTGGTTATGTCTGCCCAGGTGTGGAGGCATCCCAAGACTTAGCAGATGGGTGTTGGCTGTGTTTGATGCATGCCCATGATGCACACTAGGGAAGGCATGTTGGAGTTATCCAAATACTTGGGGATGGTTGGGGAAGTCACACCAGGGGAAGTGTTAGAGATCCCTGGAGAAGTGTTGGGGTTTTCCAGAGCAGGCATTGAGGGTGGTGGAGGGTCATAGAGGTTTCTAATAGAGGTTCCTAGAAGAGGGGGGGGTTTCACTGCTCTGGGGCTTGCTGGGCTTGACTGAGCAAAGTCCAGAGGTGGGCTGGAGGGCCAGGGTTTTGGGAACAGGTCATGACAACTACCCTCACCTGGCATGAAAGTAACTTTTAATGTTTTCTTATCTTTCTCCTTCCTCTGGTTCTTGTAATGTGCTAATTGGGCCTTTCTAGATTCTTCTATGGTTTTTCCTTCCATTTTCCATTGCACCACCTTCTAGGATGCACCAGGGTACTGTGTGTGCTGTGTGGCCAGTGTACATCTGTATAGGATGCTTACAGGCTTTGCAAGTAGTGCATGTCAGATTACTTGCCCTAAATGGTTTTGTGGCAAATGTGTTGGGAGTTGTGTCTACAGGGTTCAAGATGGATTTATCCACATCTAGGAGGATCTGTTCTCCCTCCAGGAAATGTCTGATTTCCTACCAGCCCATATTTCTTTGTGTCTCCAGCCTGTCCCAGGTGTTGAGAGATGATTATTTGAATGTCAGCAAAAAACTTGTTGGATAATGATGATAGTGCCATGATCAATCTTGATAGCTCATTGGTGACTTCTCCTGCATCAAGTGCTTGGTTGATCTTCTCATAAATTGTATCAACTGTTTTGGTGAGAGGTTTGGATGAGGAACACTTTATGGTCAGAGCCTCCTGAAGCAGTATCTCAACAATGATTGTGTTGGTATTGCACATGAACTATAATCATGTTTGCTCCCATAATTATGTAATTAATACTGTATTTAGGCAAATGAATACCAGGACTCTTATTCTCAGGGCCATGGAATATCATATTCATTGTGCTTAGATATATTGGCATAATATGTCTGCATGCCATGCACTATCCTGGTCTTTGAGCTAGATCAACCTTCATCTTGTTTGGTGCACAGCCAGCTATCTCTCTGAGCCTCCTTTGAGTTTCACTCTACCTTGCATTCCTTCAATTGACAGTGTGTTGGTCTGTTGTTGAAGTTATTTTATGTGTCATGCTTGCAATAAGCTGGTTTGAACTGCCTGGTTGCATGTTTCATGCACACTCAGACAATGTGCATCAACATCTTGATGAGGCAGTCACTTACAGTTACTCTAGTAGGGCTTACAGCTGGAGGGCATGTCAAATTATTGTTCAACATGCTATTTCAAACCAAACAACAAACAACACATTTTCAATCCTCATTCTAAATGCATTGTGAGTTTTGCTTTCCTTTTGTCTTTTCTACCAATTTTTTACATGTTTTTTTACATTTTTTTATTTCATTTTTTTTTCTTTAAACACCCATTCAACTACCCTGTTTCATTTCAGTGTGGCTTTGCCACTGGCACACATGGCTTGGCTACTGGCAACATTTTTTCATATCATAGCATCTTGGATCCTTTTACTAAATTAGTGTATGAAAAATGGTTGTATCAAGAAGTCTAATGTATTTTTTATATATACAATTGTTATACTGCTCTTATCCTCACTAAGTGATCAGTGATCTGTTGTATGTAGACCTTGCACCTGCCATGTGCTGCAACTGCCCATTCTCAAGGGTATTGAAATGAGGATCACACTTACATTGATCTTAGAATTAGGCATATATTTGGTCACTGGTCTAGATTTCTAACAGGATGTCCAAGATCTAGGGAGACATCCTAATACATTGTTGCAATACCAATAATCATGTGTATATAACACAATGAAGGCACTACTTGATCTACATATTGAAAGATTGGATGCCATTCACTCATATACTGTAAATGCCCAGTAACATTTGTTGTTGTTTAATAACTTCTGAGTGATTTTTTGATCTTGATCTTTGATTCTTTTTCTTTTGATTTTTCTTTCCAGTTTCTTGTCCTTAGAATTATGAAATTCTTTATTTTGTTCTTTGATGATATTTTAAATGTTTAATTGTGATATGGGTGATGTGCCTCAAATTCATAAATGCAAAATGTGAACTTGTCTATTTTTACTTGTTGTCCTTGGTGATTTATTTTGCCATGTGGGTTTTGCTGCACTTTATGTAAGCTTCATCTTGCTGAATTTGATGTTATTGTTAATCTGTTTGTATTCCTTTTGCCATGCAGAATTCCCTGCACTTTATGTAAGCTTTGTCTTGCTGAATTTCATTTTATGATTTATCAATGTGTTCTGGTGCTTGTGCTTGTGCTTGTGCTTGTGCTTGTGCTTGTGCTTGTGCTTGTGCTTGTGCTTGTGCTTGTGCTTGTGCTTGTGCTGTTAATGTTAAACATAAAAAACATCATCAAGCAACAAATACAAATAATATCACAATGTTGAGGACAAGAAACCAGGAAGAACAGCCTTGATCTATTTTAGATTGGAATATCCATTCTAGTAGTCAAGGAGTTGAGGATAATCAGAGTAAGTGCAACAAACAAGAACAAGCAAGAATAAAGAAGAACAAATGGTTTGATAAAATTGAGGACAAGAAAGCTCCAAGGAAAGGCCTTGCTCTATTTCTAGATCTTGGAACTATAGAGAGGAAATCTCATTCATCATGGTTGAAACTTCTAAGACTCAAAGTAAATTGTGGTGTTATTCCACTCTAGTGATTGGATCATGTAGCAGGAGTTACATCATGTATGAGGCAGTATGGGTCATTGTGAGCATGTCATGCCTGAGATCCAGATCATGCATAATACAATAATAATGTTATAGTCTGCATGCTAATATACATACATATATAAATTTTCTAACACCAGTTACTCCTAAGTTGGTAATTAAGGTAGTAAGGATTTTGATGCTTCTACAATCACACAGATCAAATGTACATAACATAAAAAGCCTGTCTGTTTTGACAGTGAGTGAGATTCAGTAGGTTCAAAGGTTCACATTCTCTGATCAGTCTTTGCCCTGTGGTCAGTTCATTACACTACTCCCATTGGTCAACACTATTTGTGATATAAAGTGGTTATCAGCATAGTACACAACACCTTTTGATGAGTGATCATACCTTGTACCAATTTTTGTATGGATAGCAAGTCATATAGAAGAAATAGTACACTGTATGGAGGAGATATCAAATATCAATACAGGGGGTGCTCTCATGAAGGAGAATGCTCTATTCAGTGGGACTGGGTTGAAAATGCTGATTTAACATCAGCATTTTTCACATGCTTTAATATGTTATTCAACATTTTTCACATTTGAGGCCTTGAATACACCAACTGGTTTTTGTAAAATTTTCAGAGAAAGGATGGAGAACATCAGAACAAACTACTTGGTCATTTTGGGGCTTTCTAAGATCTCTGGGCTCTGGCTTATTCTCAAATGGTCCCTGTTGACAAAAAAGAAAAATCCACTAGATGCTCATCATGATTTGCTTGCAATGAGCTTGGCTGTAAGGGAATGTTGGCCATGGATAGTCCAAGCCAAGCCTGCCACTCATGACCTGACATTCCTGTCAGGAGGCAAGTAACAAGCAGGCTGGCAAGAGGCACAGTAAACAAGGGGCAGGCAACCAACAAGAGACAAAGGTGGAGAGTGAGGCAGAAGGAAGGGGCCACACTGGCAAAGCTTCTAGTCCCACTCATAAATAGACCCAGAAGTGGTGTTATTATTAGGACTGGGGAATGTTCCATGGCCCAGTCCTCTATATATACTACATTGACTTGTATGATGACTACTACTCATTGACTAAGAGAGGGCTGCTGATTGTGAGCTATTGATTAAGCTGGCCAATATGTAATAGAGGCTATGTAAGCAACAGTAATACTGCTGAGTAATGCTAAGACAAGTATGTAACTAGGTATTACACATAGGGTGGACATGAGGCTAGACCCATCAAGAAGATAGAACCAAGGATGGTGAGAGGGGCAGAAGGTGCATGGCAGCCAGTATGATGGCCAGAGTAGAGTGCTAGTGGTCAGAGGCTAAGCCTGGCAAGAGTGGGACAGTGCTAAGGACCAGTCCCCTGACATTGGCAGAACTGATTGATGAACACCAGTCAACAGTACTCAGCACCTTTGCTCACCAGCCTGCTCAATGAAGACAACATCTCACCTGCAGATAAGATACATCTCATACACAACCCACTATGTCATGTGAGATAAACATTACAAAAGCATTACATTTGTAGTGTTTCAATAATAACTTTTTTTGTAGCCCATATCAGCTCAATTTGTAACACAATCTTGCCAGGAAGATATATTCAGAGAGTACTGTGCAAGCAATAGCTTGAAAATCAAGTAGATGACATATAATAATGCTATCTGTTAAATCTGTACAATCAAAGTTATTTCACTGATCAATTATGTTGACATCATCACATATTTTGACAACCAAGACACATATTTATGCATCAAACACTATCCATAAATGGCTTGGCCCAGTAAACACAAGCTTTATCTAATCTCATGTCTACCACATGCAAATTGCAACCCAGTCTCTGAGGTTCATGGATGCCTGCAGAAAAGGTTTAAATGGCTGACAAGCTGCATGGGCATCTAAGAAATATAAAGGGCATTGAGTACTGCCCAACTTATTAATGCTGGAATTAGATGAGGCAAAAATTTAACCTCAATGAGACATGCACATTGTCATTTATGAAATATTGAATGGAATGTCAGTGTCATGTGTCTACAGTCACAGAGTGTCACAGCACATGATGTAATGGGTTGTGTATAAGATGTATCTTATGAATATCAAGTGCTTCAAGGCTGAATGGTTCAAAGCCCACGATCCATATGGTCTTGTCAAGTTAGACTATATAGATGCAGCTACTACTTGTGGAGGGTGTATTGTTAGATGCAGCAATAGATGAAAAACCACAGAGTTTGCCAGATTAGATAGCCCATCATTTGCTGCTCTCATAGCTCACATTTGAGGGAATGATACTGCATCTCTCAAAGTTGGTGGTCAGGCTATTGAATCCACTACTCTGGCAGAACCATTGGGCAGGCATGATGATTGGAACATGAGGGATTTCATTGGCTAAGGTAAACAGATAATTTTGAGAGGGTATGGGCAATGAAGAAGACAAGGAAGTGGGAAATCTTGAGCACAAAAGTGTCAATAAAAATTGATGACATAATAGAATTTTTCACAATTCTTCACATGTGAAAATCTTGTGAAAAATACCCTGCATGAAGGGGTGGTGAATCTTACATTTTTCACACTGACCAAAACATTTTCAACCCAGCCCTACTATTCAGATAGGGACCACAAAAAGGGCACTTAGATTCAACAGGTAATCTGAAATAGTTGATGTGATCCTGTAAAGTTTGCAAGTTGTTCCTCTGACAAGAACTGTCTGGCAATGACTGCTTTGCATAGCCAACTGCCAAACTGTATGTTTTCTTGGACAGGTTAATTGCAATTCAATGACAGTGTAATTGGTACTAAATAAATGGTCTATCAAAGACTGAATGCTAGTATATCCAACCACAGGAAAGAGGTGTGGTTGTAAATGAAACAGTTTTGTGTGCAATTATTCACACATCAACTCCAGACAAATGGATATGCTGTTACCAGTAGATTCCATACAAACAATCTCATCAATAATGACACAGGCACCAGCTTTACCAACTTCCCAAAGTAACATAGTCTATGTGTTTAAGCCTGATTTTCATAAGTTATATGATATTATGAGAAGGGTCATACACACAGTCTTCTTGGGTAGTTGTGGCAGAAAACAAACAGTAACAACAAAACACAGAAACATTGGTCTGCTTACATAACCAAGGAAAACCCGTCACCTATAAATGGTAATACATCAAGAATGAGCACAGGACAGAAATTATCATAAGCATAATAACAGAACAATGGGATACTTGTCTTCACTTGATTTCAAAGTTTTAATCTTTAATTTCTTTTTTTCATCTGCAAAATATACATGTTTATGAGACAGGAGGTCAGGACACATGAGTTACACTATTCTGAGGACAGCTGTCAGCACATTTTGTATGACCACACAACCTCAGAAGAGAGGCCAAAGAGATGAGTTTGATACATAAATACAGATTAACAATTCTGAGAACAGCAGGTTTTGTATTGTAATAACATCGAGAATGGTATTTTGCTTACATGGCAGAATTGGTTTGCTTACATAGACTCAGGAAACCTGTCACCTATGGTAATACATAACCAACAAGTGTGGGACAGAAATTGCTGTAAGCATAGTAACAGAACAGAAATAGTATATTTGTCTCCACTTGATTTCAAGCTTTAAATCTTTAATTTGTTTTTGTCATCCATCAAATCACATTTATGAGACAGAAACACAAGTCACACTGTTCCAAGGACAGCCAAACAAGCAGCAATCACACACACAGATATATATATATATATGTATATATAAAGAAAATATAAATAAATACATGATTATGAGGACAGTTTCATATAGCAAGCAGACAGAAAGGAACAATGTAAACAACAGCAAAGTCACTGGTATAAGGCAGAATATAAATAAACAAACAGTTTTGAGGACAAGATTTGAGGAGAAAGGCCTTGATCTATTCTGGATCTCGAAACACAGCATCATAGATGTTCAGCAATCCTCTGACAAGAGGATGACTCATCTCAACTAAATGGATGTGAATTCTATCTTGAATGATAAGGTGGCAGAAGGAATGTTCAATTTGAAAATTTCGGTACATTTTTTTGATGCCATCAATAGAAATGTGATTATATATCAAGTGCTTTGTGACCTGTGACAATGATCAACGAATCAACCCGTTGTGCCAGGATTTGACAGGCTTGTCAATGAGAACGTTGACCTTATCCTAGCCATAGTCAATGGTCTCTTTTAGTGACTGGCTGCAAGCAATGGTAACCAGGTACCATCGAGTACCATTCCTCACAAGACCCAGGTCCAAAAAAGGTATCTAACGTTCAGTTGACACAAAAGAATCGTAATATAGAAGACATGATTTGAAGCATAAATCGAATGGGATGGGTTGTATAAATATTTCTTAGTCCTCAATACATACATATTCACAACAAAACCAGTCATACCTTGTCTTCCTGTCCTCTTCCAATTATATCATCAACAGCATGACTAGTCTCAAGATATGACAAACAGAAGATTCTGAATATATGAGGACGTTGGCTGCTTTGAGATTTGGGAATCCTGAAAATAAAAGCACCAACATCAACCATTGCTCAGATGGTTGTAGTCTAAAGAATTCGCAGAGTGGCATCAACAAGGTCAAGATCATCACTACCATGACCCATGGCAACCTCAATGCAGGGATTGCTTGATGAGAGGGAGTTTGAAAAACATGGTCAAGATCCTAAGAAATTCTGGATCAGATCATAATCTACAAAAGTTTATGGCATGAAACAGAGCTTGGATAAGATCCTGGATATTTGTGGGTCAAAACCAAAGATTGCTCAGAAACCTACCAAACAAGCTACTTCAAGAGTTGGTCCTCGTGGTGTCTGCATTTAAAGACTCAAAATCTTTTCACGTCTTTCTACAAGGCTCATTACCGGAAAACCAAATCAGAAAAAATGGAGATGGACTATATTCCAAGTTTTGGAGAAATCTTGACAAGCTGTGTCAATATCACCATATTGATTGTATTTGTTAATGAAGATGAGCAGTGTAAATCTACAATCTGTTGGGAGCCCAAAGGGATATCAGCTCCCAAGCACATAAAATATCTGGGAGAAATCAATCTTCAAAACATTCAAGAAGTCATAGTTGAACTTGGCAAACAGCACACAAAAATCACCAAGACAGGAAGAAGTAGAGGAGACCATGACTAGATATCACTATTGGGCAGGGGAGAAAGCTGGGGAAAAACAATTATGCCAAGACTCCATGCTAAGATTCAGATCATTCTTGCCTTGGGCAAGCCAATGACACAATCTAGTTCAAATGTTGTAGAGACACAGCATGCAATTGGGTGCAGCAAAAGGAGCTGTCTCCAGTGTTGGCTTTACATGTAGAAAGTGAAGAAGCTGTTGAGGAAAGAATGGATGACTGTCAGAGACCACTCCTGGCTCTACAAGGTGGCAGCATCAACTGGTGGTCATCCATAATCTTGATCCCAGAGGCTTTTGTAACACATATGCCGTAGAAGTGGCCCAGAACTTTGCCATCGGTCAAGTGAAACAACTCTACAACATACAACCAATAAGAAGTCAGACAAGCATGCTACAGCATCTGAGGAATTGGTGGACAGTGATTCCAAATCCGAAGGTGGCACGGAGCTGGAGAAAGGTCGACTCATAAGTAAACTTGTCTAAATTATACTACCATTTATGTTTCTGTCTTCGATATGTCAAACCATGAGTTGAAATACAGTTTCTATGTCCTAGAGCGAAAAGCAGACACTCACATTGTATCATGGCAGCCATGCTTCATATTGATTGACCTTTCCCCTGACCCCAGAGGCTAGAGGACAAGATTCCTTGAAATGAATTTGTAAAAACTCGTGATCACAGCAGAAGGATATGAGTAGGTAGTTAAAACACTGCATGTTCATCAAACACCACAATATCAATGTCAGAAATATAAAATGACTGTCGCTACCATCACGGACGAAGTGAATCGCAAAATAGAAGACCTCATCATCCAGAAACATCTGTATGGTTTGTAAATTGCAGTAACCAACTCTAGACATTAAATCTGGTAGCGGGAGACGACAAACCAGGTATTTTCTATGTTGATTAGGCTAGGACGATTAAGAGTGAACCCCCCTCACTTCATGATAAGATCTTCTTCGCTGATCTCCGCGTTGACATGGTGTGCACAGATCGCACGGGAACCGCTGGGTAGCAGAGGCACTAAAGATCAGCCTGGATGCTTCCAGCGAGATCATATTCACACACCTGGTAGCTCAAAATGTACTTTAAGGCTGACAGAAGGAGCAACGTTCCCTGTTGCGGAATCTACACATGTACATGTCAGCCACCCAGGATGACGACGACACATAGTTGCTTACCTCGACGCTTCACGGGGCTTCTAGGCTTGGTAGAAGTCGTCGAATCGCGTCGTCTGGCTTTCCGAGGCCCCGTCCCCTTGCGCCTCTGTTGTGCTTTTACCCCAGCTGCGAGAAGCACTAGCACCCCGGACGAGCTGAGACGGACCAAAACTCCAGATTGCAGAGCTTAACGTACCATCGAGAGCCTCGTTCTGAATCTCCAACGCCTTCTTCTTCCGCACCTTTGTCTCGAAAAGCTTGAGAGTCTTCTGCCGGACGAGCTGTGTGGCTTTTTTCATCTGGCTGATGTCTCTTGCGAGGTCGTCGTAGAGGGAGAGAGCGGTGTCGTACTTAGCAAGGAGGGAGGTGAGAGGGCGAGGGGAAGGAGGGGAGGGGAGGGAGAAAGACATCGTCGGGGGGTGGGCTGGATAGGCTGAAGTGTGCCCGAAATACAGACGCGGAAATATTTCGCTAAGATGAACTTTTTAGTAGCGGGGGATGACCTCTTTTGGACCCTTAGGTTTATAAGGAATCTCGTAGCGGCTGACACTGACGTCAGGTGACAAATTGTTCGTTTATTTGATATCTATGTGGGAGGAGCATACACTGCACTCATCTTTGCTATGAGCTCTGAAAACCTATTTGCTGGTACAAGCATGATCCGTCCTCTAGTGTCAAGACCAAACGAATCCTTCTCTCGAGGTTCGCTGTCGGCCTTAAAGCGGTAGTCGACAGAATGTATTGAGGCCTACGGTTTGAGTTTGTTGAGGTAAGTTCAAAGTATCGAGAGCTAGACACCAAGTACCAGTTTGATGTACTCGTCCTCTGGATGGTAGGGATAGATACCGTCAGGTGAGGTCTCCGGCACTGGTTGAGTGGTAGTTGTTTTTCTAGACTTTTTAGAGCTGGGACCTTTCGAAGACGGCGCAGCGTTGAGAAGAACGGATTCTTCTTCTGGCGTGAGATGGTAGTTTCGGGACATAAACAGGTAGTGGCTGAACGTATATGGTTCGTTCTAGATAGCGTCAGTAATGAGGTTCGAAGTGGGCTGGGGGAGACACACATCGTTTATGGCCCACTGAATTTCTCTGGCGAGCATGTCATACATCGGAGGAATGACCTGCACAGGCATGTTGATCAAACGTTCCGATAACACAAGTCCAACGTGTGATTGATTTTGGGAGAAGAGTGCTTGAAGGGTCGCGTGGAACGCGGGGTCGGCAGACGACTTTTCGAGGGCGTAGTTTGCGATCGCCTTTATCGAGGGGTGCTCCTGGGTACAATAAAGATCATATCGCTTTGTTTCCAAGAGTAAAAAGGCGTACATGGTGAACATGCATGTTCAATACGGTCAAAAAAGCGTATGGGTCACTTTCGATTCCGTCAGTTTTTATCGTCGTCCCCACCGTTGGCTGCCCCAGTACAAGCTCAGTGAGCGCGTGCAAATCAAAATTATACACTTCTGCATCATTTCGTAAAAGTTGGTTGAGTAGTCTCTTCAGCGCTTGATAGTCAACATTGGGATTAGGGTCGAAAAAATCGAAATCAACATCGATAAGGGACTACTGGGCGATCTCATTAATCATAAGTACTTTGAACAGTGAGAGGGACATACAACATCAGAAGAATCAGAGTCGGAGTCGTCTCCGGCGGATTGTTTGCGCTTCGACATGGCTTTAACGAAGATGAAGGACGCTGCTCACTTTCAGCAAGTTCTGAACTCGAACTGGTTCGCTTGCGTTATGTGGCACGTGACGGAAATTGATTACATTTATTGATCGACGCGAAGAATAAGTACGTCAGTCTGCAATGGCAAGGGACATCGGAGTGGCGCGAGTTCTCCGTGTGGCTGACGAAAACTCGTGCATTTCGGAATGTCCGGAAAGAGAATCTGGATCTGGCACATACTCATACTTATCCCGACTGATCAAGATCCGCGGAAAGTCCCTATTTATAATGGACTTCGAGTTCCGTGACATTTCATCCATTTCAAATGTTGAAAGGCCCAAGGACAAGGATCTTCTCTCTTCATGCATCGCGCCTGCCGTCACGGTCATACTTCAGCACACCTTTCCCGCGTTATCCATGTCGTAGCACAAGTTCCAGTGCGGGACAAGGCTCCATGACGAAACGGCGGACACTTCGTTTGCTTTCTGGCGGTGCTCTGCTGGCGACTGGGCTGGTATCATTACCAATTATTCAAGCGGAAGCTCCGCCTCCTGACCCAACCAAAGAGATGACGTTTGCTGAACTTATTCGGGCATACGCCGTGTTCACTATGTGTTCGTTTCCGACGCTTGTTGATAACTCTCCGAGGCTTTTGAAACTTGCAACTCTGCCCGGAATTAGCTGGTTCGGCGAGAGATTTGTTCGATGGACATTCTTTGATCAAGTACGTGACGTCTGGAATGTAGCTCTCATTCAGACCTCATTTGTCACAGTTCGTCGGCGGTGATACGGCAGAGAAGACGCTGCCTTTATTATACAAGCTCCGAGCCGTAAATAAGGGAGCACTATTTGCATATTCGGTAGAAGTCGACGAGAGCGAGGCTACAGGGTCAGCCTCGTCTAGCAGGGAGCCGTCTCCACACAAGCGAATTGTTGAAGAGATGATTCATTGTGTCGATGTCGCAGCCGACTTTGAAGATGGCGTGTCAGGTAAGCTTCATAGCGGTCGAAGAACATGGGTAGCGATAAAGATGGTACGCTAGGCCCCCCCTTTACCCGATAAGTTCAATGACATCTTCTCAGAGCGCCTTGATATCTGACGCAAATGTTCTCATCAAATTCTCTTCCCACCTCTTAAACACTCGACCCAAACGCTCAGTCGTCTACCCCGGATGCCCTCATTTCTCGGATCTTGATATACTAGATAAGCTTCCTACCGGGACTTTGACAACCAAAGACATCGTGGCACTTCGTGATCTTCACACTGACCTGGTAAGAATTTGTAAACGTGCGCAGGAACGCGGAGTGAAGATCATAGTTGATGCGGAGTATAGTTGGTATCAACCTGCAATTGACGCTTTGACCCTATCTCTCTCACGACAATTCAACAAGCTCCCTTCTCTTGAGAATAAAGCTACGTCTGCCGTTCAGCCGCTTATCTATGGGACTTATCAGGCTTATCTGCAACGGTTCGTCCTTCCCGTTTGGTAGCCAGTTCGACAGTCCCACAATAGTTAAATCAAACCACTTCCGCAGGACGCCTGAGCTCCTCGCTCAATCCCTCGCAGACGCCAAAGCAGGCAACTACGCCCTAGGCATCAAACTCGTACGAGGGGCGTACCACTCTTACGAAGTCGCAGCATACAAGGCCCAGCTTCAAGGGAAACCTTCTCTTCTACTCTCCTCAGAGCCTACCCCCCCTGTATGGCTTACGAAGAGTGAGACGGACGACTGTTATAACGCGTGTGTGCGTATGCTCGTACGGAATATACGCGGGGACGTGCATGCCCGACGGGGGAAAGGCAAGGGTCAGAGCACGGCCACGCCAGGGCTGGGTGTACTTTTTGGGACGCACAACTGGGAGAGTTGTGATGTGATTCTCGGGGAGTTGGTTAAGAGCGGATTGGCAATCAAGGGTGGGAGGAAGGAGGAGTTAGTGGTGGTACCGGAAGATGTTACGGAGAGGGTGGCAATCGGGCAGTTGTATGGTTGGTCGTGTTTCCCTTCTGTTGGTGTGAACACCTTGATGACCTCAGTTTTGGCAGGCATGTGTGATGATCTGACGAATCATCTGGTTAACTCAACGGCATCTAATACACCACTAATTATCAAGTAGTTTTTTGCGATTGTACGCGTGCTGTACATGCGCTTATATTATTTCCAGGTATGTGCCTTATGGTGCTCTCTCGGAGGTATGTATCACACGATTATCATCTCATACAGTCGCTAATTACTCTCAGGTGATGCCATATCTGAGCCGCCGCGCAATCGAGAACAAATCTGTTCTGGGAGAGGGTGCGGCTACGGTAGAACGACGACGGGCAGCTGATGAGATTAAAAAGAGGGTACTTGGATCGTGGTATTCTGGAAAGTAGATCCCTGTCGAAGAGGCTGTGTACTCACTTGTAGACTCTAAATTCAAGTTTTTGCTCTGTTCGCGCGCGATTCTAGCAGATGACAATATAATGGATTGATCTATGTCTATACATGATGTCCTAGAGTTGGGTGTGATCGGGAGAGGGCCCAAATAGGGGTCGTTGTCCGGTGTTGTCTTCTGCAGCCGCTCCGAGCAGAATCGCAACGCTAAAGGGACAGATTGTGTAGACCAGACTGCTTAGCAGGATCCAAAATTCAATGAAAATTTGTTGGAGTTAAGGTGAGTGTCCAAAACGTGTGGGTGGGCGGGAGAAGAAAGAGAAGTTGCTATATCACACGTATAATTGCTATATCCACACGTATACACGTAAGATGAACGAGCTCAAGGTAACGAGCTCAAGGTCACGCGCATGTCAAACGTCGAATTTTACGGTCAGTGTTGTAAACACGTGACTTCAGACATCATGGACCAGCTATACTTCCCATTCCGTTGTCCATACTTACCTGTTTTTATTCTCGCTCCCATACTAAACTGGTGAAGAGGTTGTTTGTATAACCTCATTCAGTCGGACTCCAAGCCTTGAACCAGTAGTAGATAGTTCTGGAGCAGTGTTTTGTAGTACACCTCTCACTCAAAGAATAAGTCTTGAGATAGCAGTTGCTGCAACATGGGGGTCCTGTCATTATATTTGTATAAATCTGCTGTATATTCTTGATTGTGAGATGTACAGGGTAGGCTTTGCTCGTCCCAGTACTTAGTGTCAATCCAATCAAATTCCTTCTCTGCTCAAGAAAATGATAAAATTTAGGTTTACAGCAGAGTATTGAAAGTCATGCTTTGATTGCCTGCAAACAGGGCCAAAAGGAGAGCTGATGCAAAGCATCAGAGAACACCTTTTGAAAGGCATGGATTTTGGTAAAGTCCTTGTCAGTGAGTGTAATAATTGTAGTATCAAGTGCAACAACAGATATATTTTGATTCTACAGACAGTGGAGCAAAATGATTAGCAAAATGATTAGCACTAAGC
This sequence comes from Termitomyces sp. DKA64, assembly GCA_017657295.1. NCBI lineage: Eukaryota > Fungi > Basidiomycota > Agaricomycetes > Agaricales > Lyophyllaceae > Termitomyces > Termitomyces sp. DKA64. Next base: position 22,826 of record JAGGAV010015609.1, on the reverse strand, counting down.
AATGGGGGCATACAGGTCATCCATTGCTTTTTTATTCCTCTGACTGAACAGGTGCAACCTCCAGCTCACTGACAGTCTCAGCAGAAGGGGTGGCTGTGGGCACATCTAGAGAAGGGGCTCCTGTTGCATCCCAGGTGGCCAGGAGTTGCACAAGTAGCTCCTTTTGCTCAGCTGAAGAGAGGTGGTGCACTTCCAACCCTTGAGGACAGCAATGGGCAAAGTGGCCAGCCTTTTGACAGCACCAACACAACAGAGGGGTAGAGGATTGCTGCCAGGAGGCATCAACATCCATGGGGACTCCCTGTGATAAAGGACATGTGGGGGCAGCTAAAGGAGCACAAAGGAGATCAACATGAGATGAAGCAAGAAGGATTGCACTTGCTCGTGGGGCAGCAGAATGACAAAAGGAAACTGATAGGTGCTGTGTATGTTGCAGCTCATGCTTCAGTTCTATCAGCTGCCACTGCTCATGTGCCACCTTGTACCAAGTGTCAAAATGTTTGTCATAAGAGTGTCTCTCAGCCATACTACCAATACAATTCATGAGAGAGGAGTGGAGTCCATCATGGAAGGTGAGACAGAGCTACAGACTGTCAGGATATCTGGCCTGCTCAACCAGTGTGCAGAACAAGTCAATGTACTTGTCCAGGGACCACTTCCCTTGACCATATTGATCCTGGTCTCAAAGTAAAAGGGCTGCAGTCTTAGCAGGATCAAAGGGAAAAAACTCAGCTCAGAAATCCTCCTCAAACTCTATCCAATCTGTCATGACCCATCTCAGGACTCCTGGGCCTCACCCCAAGTAGCCCAAACAGCCCCAGAGTACATAACAACCCTCCACAAACCCCTACAACCACCACTCACCCCTGTTGCCTGCCCTGGCAAACCCTGACACTTCTCCAGCAAACCCCAGCACTTTCCCTGGTGGTCCCTGTTACTATCCCAACCTCTCCCAAGTATTTGGGTAACTCTGATACTTCTTCCAACCTCCCTGGCACACATCACAAGTATGCATCAAGCATTACCATGACCTGCACACTAGTCTCAGGACATTTTCCACACCCAGATGATTGCAACCAACACCTGTCAAATCCATGCAGGCCTGACAAGCCCTGAACTATAGACCCATGGCCTGGGAAGAGGTTCCCCAACAGTATTCAAGTTGTAAAGTAGTATCAGTTACAGTAGTCCTGATATTACCAACATTAGTGCCCCATTTCATCTTGTTGTTCTAGTCCTGTGTTTCCTTATTATTTCAATTCTATTTCATTCTCATCTCATATTGTCTTGTCTTGCCTTGTTCTCATCTTGTTCTTGTTTCCCATCTCAATTCTTGTCTTGTCTCATCTATGTCTGTCTTGTCTTGCATGCCTATCTCATCTCCTCTCTATTTCCTTTTCATCTCCAGCCTCTATCTCCATTCTATGTTCTCATACCTTTCCCAGGAACTCTGCATACTTGCTCAGACCCCATTCCAAGTTATCCACAAGGTACAATCACTCTATACTTGATCCTCCCTCAACCCATGGTCCCACTCCCTTTGCTTGTATGATCTAGACATCCCTGCCTTCTTGATAGCCACCCCCAGAACTTTGTACCTTACACCCCAGTGCTCACCCTTTGCTCAGACTACTCCTTACACCTCACTGGAGTTCCCTTGACTTACTCAGATTGCTTCCCAGACCCTGTCTCATGAGTTCCTCATGTTTGGAGCTTGCTGGAGCATGGATTATACATGTAGGGTGTTGCATCTGCCTAGTAAGGACTCACCCAGTGATCTGAGCCCCCAAGGTCAGCAGAACCTGACATAATATCAAAACTCTTCCTTATCCTGTTCTTTATGTCTATATATAATCTCACATACCCACCCACTGGCTACCTAACCAATATCTATGAAAGGCCAGTACTCAAGACCTACTATGCCCTGTTCTATCTGACCATGCCCACTGATTGCTATGCTGCACTGGCTCCCCAATACTGAGTTCTGGATTAGAACCCAGTACCCTACAGCCCTTCTGTCAGTCAGGGAATACCCACAGACTAGCAATGTCCCTTGTTATACCTTGCTGAAGGGACTTACCCCCACATGCTACCCAGGGGACTGCCTGAGACCCCTTGCCATGCAGGCAACTCCAGCCCCAGCCAACTCAGCCTTCCTCACCCTGAGACCCTACTATGCCTACCCAGTCCCTGCCACAGCCCCAGTTTCACTGGAACAACCTGAAAACTACTCCCAACCCTCCACTGTGCCCCCAATCTAGACCCCACCCTCCTCTAGACAGCAACAGGTCAAAGCCTATGTCCAGCAGCATGACAGGGTCCTTCACTCTGCATCTCTTCCACAGAGCTTGCCAAAGGCACTCATGCCCTCCTCATCAGCCTTGAACACCATGACATCTCTGGAACTCCAAAGATATGGGCAGATTGCCTCCTTGACTTCTACAAATGCTACCAGCAGGGCACTCTCTGAGAATGCAAAGAACACCCTCAGAGTAGATGCCTGTAAGGGTGACCTCTGGGGCTGCAGCTCAATCATGCAGCTAGCAGAGGGGAATCCAAAGTTGTATTAGAAAAGTAATTGACAATACAATGGTAACTAATCACCTAGCAGAGGGGAATCCAAAGAGAACAAGTCTAAGGATCCACACTGCTTGGTGCAGTGCATCAGCAGGCAGTGGAGGCATGAGAATGACTGTACAGATGACTGAAGCTAACCTTAACCCTTGGGAAATGGTTGAAGAGGAAACTTGAAAGTTCTGGAGGTTTCCCAAAAAGGAGGATGACCTTTAGAGATCTCTGGGGATCTGGAGGGAGCTGTTTGGAATAGATGACTATCCAGGATCTCCTCCACCTTGTACTCCTCATTGTTGTTGATCACCACCAGGGGTGGAGGGGGCACCAGACATCACCCCAGGATAGGGTCCTCTGGGGCTCATGTTAGCTTGACCACATTGAACACCAGATGAAGCTGGTGCATCCCTGCAGGGAGCCAGAGTCAGTAGACTAGGAGCCCTACCTGCCATTCTACTGTGAAGGGTCCCAATTGACAGTACAAGAGCTTTTTCAATGGTCAGGTGGTTGTAATGTTGAAGGCATCCAGGTAAACCTGATCACCCAGCTGATACTTGGGCACTGGAGTCCTTCTGCAGTTGTAGTACTGTGCCATGTTGTCCTTTGCCTTCAACAGAGCTGCCCTGGCTTCCTCCTGTGCCACCTTCATCTGGTTCACAAATTCATTCATGGCTTCTTTCTCCAAGGGCCTGGCTTGGGGCTCAAAGCCCATGCACAGGTGATGCCCAGTGTCCAGAAAGAAGGGTGACACTTGAGTAGTGGTGTGAATGTGGTTGTTGTACTGGAACTTGGCATTGGGAAGTAGTTCATCCCTCATTGCAGAAGAGGTGGAGGTACTGTTTAAGCTCCTGGTTCATGCATTTGGTCTGGCCATCAGACTGTGGGTGGTAGGTGGTGGAGGTGTGAAGCTTCATGTTGAGCAGTTGGTAAAGCTCTCTGGTGAAATCTGCCATGAACTGTGGGCCCCAGTCCAATATGCAGGCATTGGAGAGGCTGTGGAGCTTCCAGATGTTCTTTCAATATAGTTTAGTAGCACCCATGGCAGAGCAAGTGGTGTGAGTAGGGATGAAATGGGCTCTCTTGCCACATAGGTCTACCACCACCATGATGGCATTGTAACCATGAGTGTCAGGGAGCTCTACAATGAAGTTTACCAAGGCTATGCTCCATTGCTTCATAGGGATGGGTAGAGGATGGAGTTGTCCAGTGGGGAGGCAATGTTGGGGCTTGGTCCAGAGACAGAGATTGCATGTACTAGTGTAGGATCCAATATACTGGGACATCTGGGGCCACCAGTAATTCCAGGATACTAGCTCTAACATCTTCCATCAGCCAGGGTGTCCAGTGATCTGGGAGTCATGGTGCTGCTCCACATTCCTCTGGCAGAGCTCCAGGATGTTGGGCACATGGATGCAATCCTGGAAGCTTAGGAGCCCATCTTGGAGGGCCCACTTGTCAGCATGGACAGACTTGGTGCCAGTGGTATGTCCCAATTTCAGGGCCCAGGCAGCCTGGGCGGCAAGCTCCTCCTGTTTACTGCTCCAGTTTCCATGCCAGATGTCTTGGAGAATGTCCACCTCTGCCCCCTGAATAGCTAGACCTTCCATAAACAGTTCTGGCCAGAGGAGCACAATGTTGCTGTTGTCATCTCCTTCAGTACCATGGTCTGCTCTCCAGGACAGGGCATCTGGCTTTCCCATACTCTGGCCTGGCTTGTGGTGCAACAAGAAATTGAAGTTGGCTAAGTATAGGGACCACCAGGCCCATTGACAGTTGAGCCTCTTGGCCATTTGGAAGTACTTGAGGTTCTTGTGATCTGTTCAAAACTGAAACTTATGCCATGTACCCTTCAGAAAGTGCCACCACTCCTCAAAGGACTGGATGATGGCCAGCATCTCCTTGTCATGGATCTCATAGTTGCACTCTACCATGTTCAAGCTCTTGGAGTAGAAGGCCACCAGATGCCACTTCCCATCCTCCCAGGACTGTTGTGATAGAACAGCCCCAGTGGCAAAGTTGGAGCTGTTGGCTTCCACCTGAAAGGGAGAGTCATCATCTGGGAAAAGGGGGACTGGCCCAGAGGTGATGGCATGTTGAGAGTGTCAAAGGCAGTCTGCTCCAGGGGTCCCCAACCCTAGGCAGAGTCCTTTGTGGTGAGGTCAAACAGAGGGCAGGCATGATGGGAGAAATCCTGTATGAACCTCTGGTAGAAGTTAGTGAAGCCAAGGAAGGCCTGTACTTCCTTCCTTCTTGTTCTTGGGCTCTGGCCCACTCCATCACACCTGCTACCTTCACCAGGTCCATCTCCATAGCTCCATGCAAGATGATCAGCCCAAGGTACCCAATTTGGGTCTGCTCAAACTTGCACTTCTCTGGCTTGAGATAGAGCTGGTGCTGGCAAAGGCATTCCAGGATGATATGTGTGATCTGGTGGTGCTCCTCTGGCATTTTGGTGTAGATGAGGATGTTGTTGAGGTATATGCACACTATGCCTTTGGCAATAAGGTCCCAGAAGATGTTATTCATCATTGTCTGGAAGGTGGCTGGGCTATTGGTGAGTCTGAAGAACACAACAAGAGGTTCAAACAGTCCCTGGTTGGTCTGGAAGGCAGCCTTCCACTCATCTCCCTCATAGATGCACACATTGTTGTAGCCCCACCAGATGTCCAATTTAGTGAATTACCATGCACTCCAGAGGTTGTTGATGAGCTCAGAAATGAGGGGGAGGGGGTGACAGTTCTTCACTGTCATGGTGTTAAGAACCCAGTAGTCCTGGACCAGTTGGAGAGAGCCTTTCTTCTTTTTGATGAAGAAGACTGGAGAAGCCATCAGAGATTTGGAGTGGCAGATGCAACTGGAGTCCAGGTTCTCATGCAGGAAGGTGTCCAGCTTGTCCTGCTCCTTGGGCACTAGTGGGTAGACCTTACAGCTGGCAGGCTTGGAGTCCAGAATTAATTCAATGGTGTGGTCCCATTGCTTGCACTCCAGGAGTGAGTCAAACAAGGCCTTAGAGAACACATCCTCAAATGCATGGAGGTATTGAGGCATGACATCCCAGAATGCCTGAGGCAGAGGATTGGCAGTGAAGGCCTGAGGCAGCTGTTGGGATGTGGTCTGGCTATCCCAGATCTCCATGATGGAAGGTGGTGAATGCAGGGCAGTTGTGTAGATCCAGTCTCCACCTTCTACTGCCTTGTCTAGGAGCTCCAGGTTGCATATGCCATAAATCTCCCCTCCTAGCTCCTCCTCTGGGGTCCTGCCACTGCTCTGGTCATCCTCATAGAGGGCCCCTCTATGGGGCAAAGCTAGGGGCAGGGGATCCAGAAGGTCTAGGTCCACAAAGGAGAGATAGCTTGCACAGCAAGCCTGAATGGCTGCATGCTCTCAAACCTCAGCCTGGCACTTCTCCTTGACTTCAGTCGCACAAGTGGAACACCTCTGAGGGCACTGGCTCATTGTTACCTTGCCCTAGGCCCAGTCTACTTTGGAGTTGTGCTCCCAGAGCCAGGTAAAGCCAAGGATAATGTCCTGCTTGCCTAGGTTGGTGACTGCAAAGACCACATGCTTGGCATGGTTCCAGTAGCAGAGGACAAGATCTACCATGGAGCTGATGGCACCAGCTTTGTTGGGCATCTCATCAATATTGAACACCAGAATGGGTTTGGAGAGTGGCTGCACAGTCAGGCCATGGCACTTCATGAAATCCAAGTCCAGGAACAGTCCTGTGGCTCTGCTATCCAGGAGGGTGGTGACTCCATGGGTTTGCTGGGTGTCCATGATCTCAATTTCCATATTGAGGTGCAGGGAGTTTGCAGAGAGGTTCAAGGCCACTACATACTGCTAGGGCAGTTAGCATTCCCAGGCAGGGGGGTGACACAGGCAGAACCTGACCAGCATCAGGGAGCCTGGCTTAGGGTCTGGAGTTGGAGTTTCTATGTCTGAAAGGGAAATCTGAGGTTCTTCTGTCTTAGAATGATTGACATTGGGGAGTTCAATTGCATTTTCTAATGACAGACATGTGAACCTGTTAGTACTTGGTGATGGAGGTGTACATTTCATCTGTTGCTTGACTAAAAATCCTCCTCCATGCCCAAAAGGGGGGTGCATGTGCCACTCTTCTCTAGGGTCAATTCCAGCACTGGCTTGTTTGGTGATGGAGCTCTGGCAGCATCCTTTGCAGCCAACAGTTGCAGGAGGAGCTCTTCTCACTCAGTGGTCAAAAGGTAATGCACCTTGAGGCCCAGCAGGCAGTGTTGTGCAAAGTGCCCCAGCCTTTTACATCTCTGGCATAGCAGCAGCATGGGGCAATGCTGTTGGGCAGCATCTATGTCCATGGGAATGCCCAGTGGCAAGGGTCATGGTGCAAGGATGGTCAGAACAGGGGCCAGTGCTGAGGAAATTTGCTCATTGTCTGGACAGCCCTTGGCCAGGTTGTCAATGCACTCTATTAATGTGGGGTGTAGGCCATCCCAGAATGTGAGGCACAATTGAAGACTATCTGGGTAGGCTGCCTGCTCAACCAGTGCCCAGAAGGAATTGATGTACTTGTCCAATGTCCACCTTCCCTGCCCATACTGCTTCCTGTCACACAGTACTAAAGTGGCAGATTTGGCAGAGTCTATTGGGAAGAACTCCACCTGGAAGTCCTTTTCAAAGGCAGCCCAGTCTGTAAAGCTTCTGACACCTCCAGGGTGTTGAAACACCCATAGCACATAGGTGGAGGCCCATCCAGTCTTCATGTACAATAGTACCCAGGCTATCTTCAATGTGTTGGAGTCAAAGGCATCCCTGCTGAGGTAAATGTAAGTGAGGCAGGACTGGAGGAAGTGCTCATCATATGCATCTGGGAGCATGGAGTGTGGAATCTGTGCCCAGGGATTTACCAGAGCTACTGGAGGGACAACTGGGGCTGTTGGGGGTGGTTCTGCCACTGGGAGTGGTGCAGTGGTAGGGGACAGGTGCTCTAGCAGTGCCTGGAGGGATTGGGAAATAAGGTTGGTGGTTTGGCAAAGGGTGGAGTGTTTGGTTGTATGGTGAGTGAGGGAAGATTGAGCCAATTGCACCTGGTTCTCTAGGTGTAGCAAGTGAGTCCAGGCCTCATCCTGAGGGGCCAGAGCCTCTGGGGGACTGTCTGGATTGGTGAGCTGAGACATAGAGTTTTGCATGTGTTTAAGACTGGTGGAGAAGTGACAAATAGGGGCTCAGAGACTCCTTGCAGGCTATAAGGGGCTTCCAGAGAAACATGAGAAGCAGCAATGGTTTGATTAAGTTTAAGTTTGGGAGCCAGGGCCCATAACCTGTTAAAGGTAGGGAATAGCTAATGCATGGGAAAGCACTAGAGAGCATGCAAAAGAACACAGAAACCTTTTCAGGTCCACAGAGATGCACACAATGCACCAAACACAAGATGACACAGGCAATAATATTTGCAACAGTAGTGAAAATTTACAGAATGTCATGGAACTAATTTATGGTGTATGTACATATTAAGATCCAAAGGGGGTGTCATGTGCAGACACCTTGATTACTTCAACATGAGGGACCTCAGAATATTGGAGGGTGTTAAGCTCTTCCTGCTGGTGAGAAATAGGAGCTGGAGCTTCAAGATATGCTCTGGTCAGTTTGTCTCACTGTACATGGAAGGAGTGGGCAGAGTCCAATGGGTCTCCAAAATTGTTGGGGGTCTGGACTGGTATGGATCTCTTTGATTAGAGTGCATAACTCATCCTGGAGGTTGGTATCTAACCCTGAGAGTGCCCTTGATGTTCTTGAGGAGGGTGCTGGAGTCCTAGAGATGTCATGATGTCCCAGACTGGCAAGAAGAGCACAAATGCATTAGCAAACTCTGCAGGGGAGATGCAGAGGGAGCAGAGGACCTTGTTGTGCTGTTGGACATAGGCTTTGACCTGTTGCTGTCTAGGAGAGGGTGGGGTTTGGATTAGGGGTATAGCAGAGTGTCAGGGCTAAGGAAGAAAGTAATTGTCAGGTTGGTCTGGTGGGCCTGGGGCTGCAGTGGGGACTGGGTAGGCATAGCAAGGTCCCAGGGTGAGGAAGGCAGAGTTAGCTGGGGTCATTGATGCCCATGCAGCCATCAGAGTCTCAGGCAGTCCTTCTGGTAGCATGCAGGAGTAGGTCCCTGGAACAGGATACAGTAAGTGGCATTGCCAGTCTGGGGGTATTGTCAGGAGACCTGTCCAGATCAGACTCCATTTTTGTTTCCCTTGTTCTGAGCCACCCTCACATTCCCACTCTTCTATCTTTTGGTGACAAGTACTTTCAAACCAGGACTATCCAACAGTGCCACTTTGGAGTGGTTATGCCCCAGGAGGCTGGAGATTGAAGCCAATTAAGATGAACTTCCACTTTTGGAATTGGACTCCAGACTTAGTATTAGGTAGTGTTTTTATTAGAAGCTCTAGAGTTGTCAGGTTCCAATGACCATGGGGGCTCAGCTATACTGGGTGAGTCCTTACTAGGCAGACATGACATCTAAATGTACAATCCCATGCTTTGGTGAGCTCCAGATGAGTGAAACTCAGAGTACAGGGTGAGGAAAAGTGGTCTGAGCAGGTCCAGGGTACTCTGGAAGAGTACATAAAGAGGGGTGAGTAGTAGACAAGTGTGAGAAAGCACAGAACAGAGCTCTGGAGATGGTTATTAAGGGATGGTGGTTAACTCAGGGCTAGATCCAAGTTAGGGGTGCAGAGATGGTTCAGAAACACAGAGTTGGATACAGAAGTTGGAGGTAATCAAAATAGAGTCAAACATGACTGGGAGAGTTGAGATGAGATGAGAGACTTAAAGGGAAACAAGATGAGACAAGACTTAGAGAAGAGAGATGAGAGACAGAGATGAGATGAGAAAGGAAACTGATAAGATTGAAACTGATAAGATAGAGACAGATAATATTGAAAGAGACAAGATGGAACAATGAGATGGACAGAACACAAAATATATGCAATATTAAGACTACTGTAACTAATGCTACTCTAGGGCTTAAGTACTAGCAGGAGGGCATCTCTGGGACAACAGGTCTAAGGCTGGGCTGCATGGGTCTCAGTACAGTTGTTTGGGGCATCCCAAGACTAGTTGGTTGGGTGTTGGTAGTGTCTGATGCATATCTATGATGCACACTAGGGAGGACAGGGGAAGTGTTGGAGTTATCCAAACACTCAGGGGAGGTTGGAAAAGTCATGGGTCCTACCAGGGGAAGTATTGGGGATCTCCAGAGAAGCATCAGGGTTTGCCAGAGTGGGCACTGAGAGTCAAGAAGGGTTGTGGAGGTTTCTAGGGAGAGGGAGTGTGTTCCAAGGTTTGCTGGGCTTGGTGGGGCAAAGTCCAGGGGTGGGCCAGAGCAGCAAGGGTCTGGGGATGGGTCATGACAAGAGTCAATTTTCCAAACACTGGCATTGGGAATCCTCAGACTTGTTCTCTTTGGATTTCCCTCTGCCAGGTGAGTAATTAGACCTCTAGAACTTCTCATAGACATTGAATATACTTTGGATCTCCCTCTGCCAGTTGTGTGAATGAGCCACAGCCTCCAGAGGTTGCCCTTACAGCAGAATAAGTCTCTCATTTTGGTCTGGAAGCCTCCTTTTAGCTGCTAGAGTTGGCTCTTGCTTCTGGAAGTCTCTTTCCCACCATTATGTCCCCAACCCCAGCCTGACTAGCCTCTATGACTACTACAACACTGCCAGTGGACCCCCTGGACACTTCCAGCCCTCAGGACAATGCCTGGCACCATTTGTTAGCTCTGGTGACTCAGGTACAGTCTACCCAAGCCTCTCTCACCCTCCACACCAATGAACTTGCCAGTTTATGCCAATCCATGGAGACTATTGCCCACTCTCTTCAAACCCTCCTTAAATGCCTTCCTCTCCCTTCCTCACTGCCTCAGACAGTCCCTACACCCCCTGCCACATTTCCACCAGCTTGCCTTAATGCTATGGCAATAGCACACTCCAAAATACCCCACCCTACTCTCCCCAATGCTTGTGATGGAGACTGCAAGACTGGAGAGCAGTTTCTTCAGTCCTGTATCCCTTATATCCAGCTGAGTGGCAAAGCATTTGCCTCCAATGCTTTAAAGATTGGATGGATCCTTTCTTATATGAAGCTAGGTTATGCTTCAACATATGCACTGTGAGTTTTCCAAAGGAACAGAGGGGTAGAGAGTTTTGCAAGTTCAGATGAGTTTGAATGTGATTTTCAAGCTGAGTTCTTCCCTCTTGACCCTGCCAAGACTGCTGTGCTTTTCCTTCACAATTATGACCACTATGGTGTCAAGGCAAGAGGTCTCTGGACAAGTACATTGACTCCTTTTGAGCTCTGGTTGAGTAGGCTGCCTTCTCTGCTGGTCTGCAACTTTGTCTCACCTTTTGAGAGGGACTCCACCCCTCTCTCATGGACTGGATTGACAGCATGGCAGAAGGACAACCAGATGTTGAACATATTGAGACTTGGTACAAGGTGGCTCAAGAACAGTGGCAGCTCATGGAACTGAAGCAAGCACTTTGTCACACTCAGCCCTCTTCCATTTTCTCCCATCTTGAGTTCACTACCAGACCAGGATTTCTACCTCAAGCTCCACCTTTCCCTGCCCTCTCTGTTTACCCTGCTCCCACACACACCCCTGCTCCTCCATCTCCTTGTACCCTGCCTGCAGGCATCCCCATGGATGTGGACACTTCCCACCAATCTTCTTCCACCCCTCTGCTTTGCTGGCAGTGTGAAAAGGCAGGCCACTTTGCTCATTACTGCCCTCATGGGATGGTAGTCCACTACCTCTCTTCAGCAGAAGAGGAGGAATTATTAGTCCAACTCCTGGCTGCTAAGGATGCCTCTGGAGCCCCTTCTCCTGATGCTCCTGCAGTAGGACCTCTCAGTGAGGAAGGTGGAGATGTTAGTGCCCCTCCCCTGGAGTTGGAAGAGGATTTTTAGGAAAGCAATGGATGAACTGTACACCTCCATTGCCTAGTGCTAACTGTTTTTATGGGTTCTCTGTCTGATTTGCCAACACAAGCACTAAGCATCTTGCAAATTATTTGAAGTGTCTCACTCCTGCCCTGAAAAGGCCAAATGTTGTACCCTGCTCCATGAAGGATGAATATCACACCTGCCCCTCCAGAAGCCAAACTCTGTTTTGTGTTGCCAGCACCAAACTTTGCAGAGACTTTCCAAACACAACTTACTGCTTTTCTCTTTGTCAGTCTCTACTTTTATCCTCTTTCCTGGCCATTATCATGCTGTCATCATTGGATGTTTCTATCACTGCTGGCAACCAGTAGTATTTCTGTTGTTACCACATGTGTATAACACTGGTCCTCATAATGATGTGTTCTTGTATATAATATTTGAAACTTAATCAAAAAGTGAAAGCCCACTCACCAAGGGCTATACTCATGTGTTCAGCACCAAAGACTAGAGTTGGAATGGCATATTGAATGTCAAGCAGACTACCTGTCTGTATTGATGATAGGAGTAATATGTTACACTTGCTTATTATCACAGGCAGGGAGGGAATATCTTACCCTGCCAGTATCTGGTGACCATGTCTAATTAGACATGGTACATAATATATTTTTTTTCTCGAATGGATACCTACATACAACGTCAGCAAACTGTAATGCATTACGGTGCATTACCTGGAATGTTAAATAAAATACATCGAGCAAGGATTGAAGCAACATTGGCTGTAATGCATATATAAAGAAGATCATATAGCCAGTTTAACAACTGAAAGGTAGCAACCATAGAATTTATACCTTCAGTAGGACATAAAACTACTCACATAGGTAGGAACTAGATGGTTAGGGTTGTCAGAGTTTGGTCAGTGTTTTGGTTAGTGTTTGGTTAAGGCCTAGGATAGGATATCTACTCAAGGGAGCTTCCTTATGCATTGTTTTGACTGCATGGGTTGTATTTGTATTGGCCACCAACAGTGTCTTCCATGATGCAAAGTTGGCATGACATGTGGCTTTGACCCTTGACCCACCAGAAACAGGTTGTGGTGCCACCAGCGATCGCTTCGAAAGGGAATTCGAAAAATCAATAAACAACTTATTGTTACGTATTCCTTGGACGCGTCCAGGTAAATGAGTCACGTGCGAAGATAAAAGTCCAGCGCCACCGGCAAGTGGTTGTCGTTCTAAACCCATCTCTTACACCTTTAAGGTCTCATCCACAACAGCAATCGGTATATACGATGACGAAAGGATATCTTATGAACAGTCTCATCGAGAAGGCACGTAAATAATACGATTTTGGTACATTTAGGACGATATTGACGCTTTCATTTCTTTAGATGCTCTCGCCTGACCAGGATTTTCGGTGAGTTGTATATCGACGCGTTCTTTCTGGGGCTTCATGTATCTCGTAAAGTTTCATGGGCCTTAATGACCTGATGACTGAGATCAAGCAAGATCCGAATTGCTTCCTTGGTGATGAAGCCGTGGAGAACAAGGTTTTGAACCAGGTGTTACTCCTCGTCGAAGACAAGATATCAGAAGTGAAGAACCAAGCGGTGAAGTGGTATGTTTGTGAAGTACATTCCCGGTAAAAACGCCTCATCGTACCCCAGTCTAGGACAACTGATCAAGATTATAAGACAACCCCAAATGGAGACTGTGGTGGACAGACTTATCGAGTTTTCGGGTGGCCAAGACGAAGAGCTTCGTGATATTTCAGGTCTTGGTGTGTCATGTGAAGTTGTCTTTCTTCTCATCTTCTAAAAGCTTTACAGCACTGAAAACTATCACGGCAGAATTGCCGCCAGATGGAAAGGTCGCCGCGACGGCTTGTGAGAAGTTGACACCTAAATTGCTAGGACAGATACGGAACGTGAGGATCGTACAGCTGAGACCTGTATGCATACTGACAACGCCATGTTAGCCAAGCACTCCCCCTGAGGCGCTAGTTGAAACTCTGTCTATACTTTCCATTCTAATCAGCCGGTTTCCTGCTCTACTTGCCGGTACCGTCTTTGATCCACCACCTTTGCCGGTTCTTGCCCCTCTCCTCTCCCATGGACGCCCCGTGGTCAGAAAACGTGCCATAATTACTCTGTCGCAGTATGTTCCCATATCGCAACCAGAGCTATTTCACGAGGTCTTGAGGAAAAATGTGTTTCCTCACCTCAATAGTTCAGCCATCATCGAGAAGCAGAGGACAACGGTTCAGCTAGTTGCCGCCGTTGGACGCCATTCCCCGACACAAATTGCCCCAGTCCTCGGTCAGATCGTGCCTGGTATATTGAAAGCAGTCCAGAGGGATGACGACGAACTTCGAGAGGGATGTCTACAGGTGAGCGTCGATGTTTCCTCGTGGATAAGACCTCGGTCTCATACCTTGCAATAGGCGCTCGAGGTTATCCTGTTGAGGTGCCCGACGGAGGCTACCCCGTATCTGGATGCCATTGTGCAGGCCGGAAACCAATTTATCAAATATGATCCAGTATGTTCAATAGTTTTGTTTTGGCACATAAGCCAATTTCTTATACAGAATTATGCTGGTGACGACGAGGATGAGGACATGGTTGATGTGGATGAGGACGAAGACGACGACGAGCTTGACGACGAGTAAACACTGATTTTTCTTCGTTGTTGAGGAACCTAGCTGATGGGTAGCAGATATTCGGATGACGAGGATACCTCTTACAAGATCCGCCGTTCGGCAACTAAGCTTCTTGCAGCTATCATTGGGACACGACCTGAGCTTATCATTCCGACTTATAAAACGATTTCCCCTGTCTTGATCTCCCGCTTTGGGGATCGTGAAATGACGGTCCGTCTTGAGGTCTGGGCAACATATGCTACTCTCCTAAACCAAACGGCAGTCTACGGTATTCCCCAGGGCAAGGACGACATTAAGAAGAGAAAGCGTGATACGGAGACCTCAGATGCTGCAGAAAGTCCATACAGTTTCTTGCAATCACAAGTACCCTCCTTATCTAAAGCACTCTTAAACCAGCTCAAGTCTACAAAAACTCCGCCTGCGACCCTTCAGGCCGGTTTCAGTCTGCTTCATGCCTTGTTGACAGTATTGCCTGGGTCTCTGTCCACTCAGGTCTCATTGATCTTTGCGACTTCTAAAACCATCCTCTCTCAGTCTCCCACGACCACGACATCAACTCTACACCTAACATGTCTATCCTTCTTAGCTCTGTTCTTCTTGACCCACCCTCCACCCGTTTTTGCGGGATATCTTTCGACTTTGATGCCTGTCCTTCTGAAGTCACTTGGTGAGCGTCATCCAAGGATCGCCTCAGAATCATTCCACGTGTTTTCGGCTTTGCTCAATGCGCTCAAGCCGATCAAGGGCACTGATTGGATCGACCCGGTGTATGAGCAAGCTGTCTCCAAGTTGAGCAACCATGACACTGATGCAGAGGTGCGCGAGTGTGCGGAAGATTGCATCGCTGATTTGTGGATCGCGGCAACCGAAACCGTGCGAAGCAAGGGTGGTAGGGAATGGAAATCAATCTGTAGGTCGTCCGGCAAGACCGATGGTTCAGTGAAGGTTGTGACAAAGGTCGCAAAAGGAATATCTGTTGGCGATGCTTGGGTCAATGGCGTCGTAGACTGGCTGCTGAACCTGCTTAAGGGGGCGGGACGTCACGGGAAACTGGAGATGTTCCTTGCCCTGGACATCCTTCTGAAGAGGTGAATTTTCCTCATAATTTTTGCAACCACTCATTAATGATCTTGACAGTTACACATCTGGTATCCCACCTGGTCTAGCGCCTGCTTTGATTGCTCAGGTCAAGCCGTATATATCTGTCACAGATATCGCCCTCCTGTCGCAAGCACTGAGTATCCTTGCATTGCTTTTGAAGCTGGCTCCACAAACTACTTTCCCCGAAGTTGAGAAGCACCTTCTCTCGTTAATTTACGAGATCTCGCACTCTTCCCTCCTCACGACTCGTGCGCTTGATTCGTTGCTTTCTTTTTATGCTGCTCTCGTCCGGGCGGACGATCAGATTTCGACCCATGTCGTCCCTAACTTGGTCATCTCAATTGAGAAAGCGCCGAAAGCCGAGGCCAGCCCGGTCAATGTTGCCCAATGCATCGCTCAAGTGGTAAAGAGCCAACCCAACGTCGCTGCAGGTACCACCGCGGAATATTGCAAGCATATCAAGGTGCGCATGCCTAATTTTCGGACGAAAACTCTTTCTTACCTCTGGCGATACGAAGAAATCGTCAAAAGCGAAATCTTCGCTCGTTGTTTTCAGCCTGCTCATTGTTGGCGAGCTTGGTCGTTTCATGTATGTTCAACTCTCCCTTCACTTCGATGAAAAACTCCTTCTAGCGATCTCTTCAGTGATATGTCTGCACAAAAGGATATCTTTGCCAATGCCATCGATCTCTTTGGTTCTGAGCAGGAAGAGATTCGCGTTGCGGCTGCCTTTGCTGCTGGCAAGGCCCACCATTTTATCACATTTTCGGCGGCTTCTGACTTCCTCTTCCAGGGAATATTGCCATCGGCAATCTCTCACAATTCCTCCCCGCCGTCGTACGACTGGCAGAAAGCGATCCGAGAAAGCGTCTTCTTGCTCTTCATGCTTTGAAAGAGGTATGGATTATGCAATTTTTCGAACTAACATCTGAACCACGATTGGGCTTAGGTCGTTACGCATTGTTCCCAAGGCCAATTGGAAAATGTTGCAGAGATGCTTTGGGCTCCTCTCTTCCAGAACTCTGAGACATCTGATGAGACCACGCGGAACGTGGCTGCGGCATGCCTTGGCAAACTCGCAACGACGCATCCTTCAAGATACTTGCCGCAACTTCACGTTCGTAATACTTTGCTGTTATATTGACTTCTCTGGGAGTGAATATTTGTCCAGGTTCGTCTCCGTGAATCTCATGCTGCCACAAGGGCGACAGTTGTTTCTGCCATTCGGTACACATTCGCGGATAATTCTCAGTCCTACGACGAATTGCTTGCACCTTTACTTGTAGACTTCCTTTCCCTCATGCTCGACGAAGATCTCGTACGTTTTGTCCATCTCTTTGACTCATATCTTACATATAGCCTCTGTAGACTGTGCGCCGACTTGCCCTTTCATCTTTAAACTCCGCAGCTCGCACTAAGCCGCATCTCATCCGGGAGCACTTAAGCGCTCTTCTGCCTGGGCTCTACAAAGAGACCGCTGTTAAACCTGACCTCATCCGCACAGTACAGATGGGTCCTTGGTCATACAAAGTCGACGACGGCTTGGATGCCCGCAAAACTGCATACGAGACAATGTATACTTTGGTGCGTCTGCGTCTGTAATTCAGAATTCCTTACTCACAGGTTGCTGACTTCGTTGCTATAAGCTCGATACTTGCCTCGTTAAGCTTGATCTTTACGAATTCTTGAGTCATGTGATCCCGGGTCTTTCAGACGATTCTGACGAGATTAAGGTTATCTCGCACATGATCCTCTTCCGCCTCGCACAGATTGCGCCTGCCGCCGTATCCCAACGTTTGGACGAGGCAACGCCCCCACTCGAGAAGACTATGAAGGGCGCTCATGTCACAAAAGACACTGTCAAGCAAGATCTGGAGCGTGCGGCCGAGCTGCAGAGGAGTGCGTTGCGTGCTGTGGCAGCGCTCAGCAAGGTCGCACTGGGTGTCTCGTTACGCTTTGATACGTTTGTGGAGGACGTCAAGAAAAACTCCACATGGGGACCCGAATTCAGGGAATTGCTTTCCGCACACTAAAATGTAATGTGTAGAACATGGCATTCCAGTTACATGAAGTCTTGTGATCATTAAAACCATGAATCTTGTCTATTGTTTCGGGATTTTACTGGGATGATATTCGTCTTTGGAGGAGGGATATATTATTGTAGGCGCTCGCTAGGTCAACGCTCCATCCGACTTTATCATCAAAATCCAGGATGGTTTGTTTTGGACTCGGTGCTACGTAGTAGGGTTTAGTTGACATTTTATGGATTCTTAGCTATGTTTTTGAAAAAGATATAGGATACCTACTAGTATGGCCACTGCTTGTCAATAGTGATTTTGGCAAGCGCAAGGTAGTCTAACTGGTCGTCCTGTTGCTACGAAGTGTAGGCGTGGAGATAAGTTTCAAAGGTTTGATTCGTGCGTTCTGTGAGAGCGTTGGTTTGTGGGTGATAGGCTGGTTGATGGAGTCATCCATGGTGCCACAGAGCTGCATGAGATTTTTGAGGAAGGAAGAAACAACAACAGAGCCACAATCGGATATGAGGGGAACTATGGTAACGGAAAATACAGTCAAGATAGAGCTGGGTAAGTTCAGGAGCAGTGATGGATTCATTGATGAGAATGAAATGAGCAGTGTGGGTCATCAAAAAACCCATATAGAGTCACTTCTTTGTCCACTTTTTACCTTGGAAAAAGGAAACTTCTTGTCTTAAGTCTTTTTTGCCTTAGAAATGTGTGCACTGAAAATGGCATGACACATTTCTTCTTCCCTATTTTGCAAAGAAAAAGTATTGGCTACCAGCAGTGAATCAGCAAGAAAAATGGCAACAATAAGCAGTAAAAGCAGCAGAAACAAAGCTGATCAACCAAAGGAAAGAGTGCCAATACAGCCAGGTTTAATAGGCGTCTGTGGAACAGCTGTTGCTGACTCAGGAGACTTACACATTGGAGTTTTGTGTCCTGCACATGTATATTTGGGGTGTTGTGTCTCTTCTCCTTTTTTACTCCAGGAAAAAGACTATGTAAGCAAGGGATAACTGTCGGTTTCAGCCACCTGACAGGCAGCTGGCATGATTGGAAGGTCATGTATGCAAAAGGATATATATGTCCTCTTGTCAGCAAGAAATATAGCAAATCTAACCCATGTCAAATCATGTGCACCTCTGCAAAAGGTGAAAACTCTATGAAATCTTCAATATTGTATGATCCTGTGGTGGTAAGGGTAGCCCGTCAATAAAGCCAATATGATGTTGAATAGCTTCTTGCCAACTATACTCCAACTCTCTAGCCACTTCTTTTTACCAATTCCCTTACCTACCAATTTATCAGTAGCCATGCAGCAAGTCCAAGCTGAAGCTCTTGTATGAGATAAAGATCCTGGGGTAGATAGTGGATGGAAATGATATCCCAAAGGGGCCCAGCCTTGTTATAGATGTGATTGTACAAGGAAGGGTTGTTTGTACCACAGGAGGCTAGCTGGCAAAGGGAGATCAAAGTACATTCAATACTGTACAATGTTTACAAGCACAATCACACACCTGCCAAAAGGGGATCCGAAGAGAACAAGTCTCAAAATGTCCTTTTCCATGTGTGATGCTTCAGAGGGGCCAGAAGCATGGGAAGCCACACTACATTATGACAGAAAAAGAGAATGGAAGTGTAATGTTTCAGTTACAAGGTGTGCTGCTTACAGTTCATGCATGTAACACAAAACCAATAGATTAGTCTGTCTAGTAAGGCACTGCCTTACATAAGTACATAAAAAGTACTTTATAGGTAGTGTCAGGTGACACTACTGTGAGACAGTAATAATAATAATATAATGATTATTCTAGCATTGCATAAGAGTGTAATGGGTGCTCCATTACATACCCCTCTTATGAGTCCATCAACAGACTCACAAATGAGGTAACTAGTGTGGCAAGATGAGGAAAGGGGGGTGGGATATGGTATCCCACCTGTGAGTCAGCACCAGGGCCCTATGTTTGGGCTCCTACATTGATGAGAGGGTAGGCCTTCAGAGGCCTATGTGGTGTGTAATGGGCATTAGGATATTCCGATGCATTGCCCACACATGCATCAGGGAGAAAATCAGGGCACTCTGCAAAGCCTGATTGCAATAATCACTATGAACTATTAGTAGTTCATCCTGTTCATTTGTCCATTTGCAAAGATGTGGCTTCTTTGCTGCTCACAATGTCAGCCCAGCACTCCAATACAGCATTAGCCATATCATTGGAGCTGCTAGTTCTGGCTTTGGGGGCAGCTGGGGTAGCAAGGTTAGTCACTTATGACTGCCTCAGAAGGGCCAGGGACAATGGTTGGAGTTGTTTCTGGGCTGGTCTCAGCAAGTGCTGAAGATTCACCAGCATTCACCAGCATAGTCCAATACCATGGACTCTTCTGTAGGTGCAACCTGAGAGGATGCACCAGAGCTTGCAGATGAAGTGGGAGTTGCTTCTACCTTAGACAACAAGGGCCCTGCCTTGATTGATGGGGCACTTGGTGGAGGAGCTACAGATAGGGGCTCCTCTGCCTCAGCCAGGATGGCATCCACCACTGCTGCTGGATGATGCTATAGGTGGGTAAAAATTGGAGACTCCCCATAGTGCAGCCATCTGGCTGCATGCAGCAGGAAGTTTCCATGGCTCTTGTGAAGTTGAATGAGCACTCTAAAGTGCTCCCTGTTGTCATTGGTGGGGGCATACCACCCATTGTACCCCACTAAATGAGGGGGTACACCTATGGACTGGAGTGGACAATGGCATTCATTGTCAACCCATGAGAACAAGTCCATGTGCATAGTACTGCCTGACCAGTGGTCATCCAAATAGCATATACTGTAGGCATATGCATGATTCACCCAGGCAGGTGGTACATGGTTTGTGAGGAGGTGACATATGACCTCCATTTTGCTGAGATTGGATATATGTGTAGGTGACACCTGTAGCCTATGCAAGGTGAACATGTAGGGGTGGAACACATCAAATTCCTCTACATGAGTGTGGTAGCCATCAACTGCATCTCAATAGAGATGGGGTTGAGCTACCACCATTGCAAACAGCTGCATGTAGGCCATTTGAGCATGATGCAAGGTCAGGGCCAATGCCCAACCCAAGACATAGCCAAAGACTGATCATTGGGCCACATGTAATGATGCATCAATTGCCACACCTGAGTACAGGTTCTGAGAACCTGGGTGGCCATGGTGCATAATGTATTGCACCCATGCATCAATGTCAAAATGCTGTTCAATCAGGACTTGATGAAGTCCCACTCCATGTGTGTTATTGTCAGTATGGCTGCACATGGCTGTCAACAGCAAGGGTAAGGGTCCCCCTTTGGCAGGGAAGTGGCTAGCTCTGGAGTCAGCTCCAGGACTTGCCACATGGTGTGGTCCTGCCAGTCTGGCACAGTATAGTAGGAGATCTGGTGGAACTACTGAACAAGGAAAGCAGCATGTATTCTCTCCCTCATGGTGATACAAGCATTATGCTCACAGACAATCCAGAGAAGCAGTCACAACTGCTCTGGGTTCATGGGCATCCCTTGAGGAGCCCATCAATATAGTTGTTCATATCACAGGGATAAATGTGAGATCCCCACCATTTTGGAAGGCCAGGCAATGAGTGCCTTGTCACCAATAAAGATGGCATTGGTCATTGGGGACCAATAGTAGTAAGTTGTTGTGGTGCTTGTAGTGCCCTTGCACCTTCACAGTCTCCCAGCTGTCTGGAAGATGGCCAGGCACTGTGTTGTTGAGACACTAAAGGTCCTTTTTGGCCTTCTCAGTGTCTAGAGCTAACAGCTGTTTGGCATTAGTATTGTGCTTGCCTTTTCAATGATGTGCAGTGTCATCATTGTCTGAGTTGCTGTCCAAGATATATGACTTGGGCAGCATGGCATCATCCTCATAATTGCTTTCTGATTTCAAGGCTTGCCCTTGTTGGGTGACAAAGAATTCTTTGTCATGTGAGTCCTGCTGCACTAGCAGAATGTGCTCATGGGACAGGGACTTGGGGATTGTATAGGTCCTTGGTTCAAGGACCTCAATCACTCCTGCCTCTGATCCCTTGGGCATATTTGCAGGATAGGCAATCTGGGTGGTGATGACCATTGGTTTTTTTTGGGGTTTCCAAGTATCATCTTTAGGTCCATAGCCCTTCCAACAGACTAGGCAGTTGGGTCAACCATGGATAGGGCAGGAGTCAAGAATGTGGTCGACCTCATAGTGGTATTTGTCCTTGACTTTAACAGGTGGCAGGCAGCTGGAACAATGTCTGGAGAAGGGGTCTGGAGTATATTTCTTGAGGAGGTGGACATGGAAGACTGAGTGGAGGCCTTTCAGACCCAGAGGGAAGTCTAGCTTGTAGGCATGGGTCTTGAAGGGGCTAGGTTGTTTGTGGTTGAGCTTGACAGAAGGTCTCTGGGTTTTGAGGTTATATTGGTTGAGCCACACAAGGGTGCTGGAGGTCCAGTTGGGAGGTGGTTTTATGGTGGGATGGTGGGCATTGGCATGCTTGGAGTAGGCTTGGTTGGCAGTATTGATTTCATCCTGGAGAAACTGGTGGAGGGACCAGAGGTCTTCTTTATGGACAATGTGAGAGGGGATATCCTTGAGGGATAGTGTGAGCCAGGGGTTGTAGCCCTTGTTGGAGTAAAAAGGGGAAACTCTGGTGGTGGAGTGAGGGGTGTTATTGTAAGTAAACTTGGTGAGGGGGAGTTCTGCATGCCAGTTGTTCTGTAAATAGTTAATGTAGAGGTGGAGATACTGTTTCAAGGTCTGATTTACTCGTTCTTTCTGTCCATCAGTCTCTGGGTGGTAGATGGTGGACAGGTTGGTTTTGATCTCCAGGACTTTGCACAGTGATTGCCAGAATCAGGAGACAAATAGAGGGCCACAATCAGAGATGATGTTGGCTGGGAGTCTGTCAGGGGACTACCCTCTCCAACCTCCACCCCTGTCCAACACCAACTCTTCTTGCCCAGTTCTGCTCCCCCAAGGCTTGTTCAACAGCTCCCAGGCATTCTACAGGTCCCTGGAGATCTCTGGAGACCCCTGGAACTTTCTGTGATCTCTCGTTGAGCACTTTGGCCATCTCTGGTCACCTACACAGCCATTCCCACACCTCTGGCACCCTTGATGTGCTGTGCCAAGCAGAGGGGATCCTTAGACTTGTTCTCTTTGGATTCCCCTCTGCTAGGTGATTGTTTTACTATTTGTATCATCTATTACATCTCTAATATACTTTGGATTCCCCTCTGCTAGCTGTGTGATTTAGCCATTGCTCCCAGAGGTTGCCCTTACAGCAGAACAAGTCCCCTATCCTGGTCTGGAAGCCCCTCATAGCCTGCATAGAATCTCTGAGCCCCTATCTGTCACCTCCCCACCAGACTTAAGCACCCACAGAATTCTATGTCTCAGCATGCCAATCTAGATACTCCCTTGGAGGCCCTGGCCCCTCAGGACAAGGCCTGGACTTGCCTGCTACACCTAGAGAACCAAGTGCAATTGACCCAATCTTCCCTCACACATCACATGACCAAACTCTCCACCCTTTGCCAAACCACCAAACTCATCTC